>RJWH01002110.1:0-267404 GCA_004363575.1 Solenodon paradoxus | reverse complement strand
CCAGAGCTCCTTTTGAGCCCAAACTTGCACCCCGAGTGGCATGTCCACCTCTGGGATGTACAGCGGGGTCCACATTGCCCAGGAAGGCCACTCTTTCCTTACCTCCCTCTCGGATCCACAGTAACGGCCAGGTGGTGGGGCGCCAAGCGCATCGACTATGCCTTGTTCTGCCCCGACGTGCTCGCTGCCTTCCCCACGGCCGCCCTGCCCCACCTCTTCCACGCCAGCTACTGGGAGTCCACGGACGTGGCGGCCTTCATCCTGAGACAGGTACTGCTGCCCCGAGCACAGCCCAGTTACTGGTGCCTCTGAAGAGCCCTGTCCTTCTGTGTCAAGAGGAGGGGCTGGCCTTGCAGGCTGCCCTGGCCCTGGAACCCTTACCCACATAGAAGTGACATGGTCCAGCAGTGGGTTTTCAAAAGAGTACTGGCTTCTGACTAATGGTATTGTACTTTCTAGAAAATTAAATAGAAACTACTGAGGAGAAAGTATCAATGTGTCAGCATGGGGCTGGAGGAAGAGCTGCCGCCTCTCTCTGGTCTCCATGCTTCCTCTGGAGGTGGCACAGAGACACTGGTAACGGAGGAGAGAGTGGTGAGACAGGCTGGGCAGGTGGGTGAGGGTCAGATTGTGTACAGCCTTGCAGGCTGAGGTCAGGAGTCTGATTTTCTCCTGGAGTCAGTAAGAAGCCATTGCCAGATTTGGAGGCAAGGCAGAGATGGAAACGGGTTGTATTCTTAGACGCTCAAGACCTGTTTGAGGCTAGCGTGGTTCACCCAGCTTTCAGACGGGCTTGAGCAAGTGCTGGAGGTGTAGGTGCCCAGATCTGAGCTGTGCCATAGCATCTGCTGACATCTGGGCTGTGAGGGAAAGAGGGGCATCTGACAGCCTGTCTTCCACCCGAGTATCTAACCCCTGAGGTTGGAGAAGAGCAGGGCTGGGCTGGCGGAACTGAATCTTGGATTTGGACCTGGGAAGCATGCGGTGCCATCAGATGTGGGGAAGGAAGATGAGCAGAGACCCTGGAGGAGGGCCCACTGAAGGAGACAGAACCAAGGCAAGATGGAAGTTGCTCACTGGCCTTGGCCGCAGTGGAGTCCTGGGGGCAGATGGGAGTGGGCAGCAGGGGAGGCCAGAAGGAAGTGGAGACTAAGCTCAGGAGAAGTCTTGTGGAATGCTGCTGTACAGGGGAGAAGAGAATGAGATGGCTCTTGGAGAGGACCAAGAGGTCCCCAGTGAGTATTTTTAAGATGGGTGCTCGTACTGCCTATTTGGAGGCAAGTGAGAAGAATGTCCCAATAAGAGGGACTGATTGGTGATGTGGGATTGAAAGGAAGCTGATGGAGGGGCTTAGGTAAGGGCCCCTGTCCTAACAGAGGTCAGGCAGAGAATGGGTACAGGTAGAGTTAGGTCTGGGTGTGAGGAGTGGGGCTGCCCCTAGGAACAAAGCATGTGGGAAACCATGCTCTCTGACCCTGGCTGTCAGGCAGGCAGGCAGGGAGATGCCAGTCTCCTTGAGGTTCCAAGCTGGGAGGTGAGGAGACTGGGGAGGACCTGACTCCGCTAGTTGGTGGGCCCTGGCACCCTGGGGAGGAGGGAGAGGGACGGACAGATGGACCTACCCGGAGCCCTGCTCTGCTCTTTACCAGGTGATGCGCTATGAGAGCGTGAATGTCAAGGAGAGCGCTGGTTTGGATCCTGCTGCCCTGAGCCCCACAAACCCCCGTGAGAAGTGGCTTCGCAAGAGGACCCAGGTCAAGTTGCGGGTATGTGTGTGTTGGGGTCACACACTGGTTGGGCTGTGGCCTCCAGTATGTGGTGGGGCTGCTTCTGGTAGACGGAGTATCCACATGGCAGATGAGTCCTTTGATTTGTCCCTCAAAGTTCTGTGCTCACACAGGTAGCTTCTGGGCACTGTCCAAGGTACTGAGAATGGCGAGGCAATGCTAATTGTGGAACAAATGCTCTGTGCTAGAGTTTTGTAGCTGTGGACATGAATCAGAAAGAGTCCTGCTAATAGCCATGGAGTCCATAGTCTGATTCACCATTAGATATGGCCTGATTTACCATGAAAAGGGAGGCACAGATTAAGAAGAAGATGAAAAGAAGAATTGTCAGGGTAGCAGATACAGGGCTTCCCTGAAGAGTCATCTCTGTAGGGTTTTGAAGTATGCATAGGAGTTCAGCATGCTTACATTCACGTGTTTACTCAGTGAACAAGCATCTGTGTTCACTGTGTCCCAGGCCTTCTGCTAAGGAGTGGAACACAGAGATTTACAGTCCCAGTAATTGCTATGGCAGACACTTCCAAACTGGTGGGAAGATCAGATATGGGCCCTAAGAACAGACCTAAAAGGAAGAAGATGGTTAGCACTCCATGAATCAGTTCTTTTCTGGCAACATGTTTATTGAGATAAATGCACGGATCGTACACCCATCCACTTACCGTGTACAGTCCAGTGGGTGTCAGTGTATCCACAGATGTGTGCAACCTTCACCGTGTCCTGTTTTAGAACCTTGCCATCACCTCAAAAGAAACCCCATAACCTTCAGCCACTATCCCCCTAAACCTGTCTCCCCCTGCTTCCCCCTGACCCCAGCCCTAAACCACCACTAATCTGCTTTCTGTCTATGGCGTTGCCTTTTTTATACATTTCGTGTAAATGGAGTCATACACTGTGGTCTTCTGCACCTGGCTGCCTTTGCCTGACAGAAATGTCTTCAAGGTCCATCCATGTTGTAGCATATATATCAGAACTTCATTTCTTTTTATGGCTGAATAATATTCCATTTCATAGTACACTGCCTTTTGTGTATTCGTGAGTCAGTTGTTGGACATTTGGGTTGTTTCCACCTTTTGTCTGTTAGGATAATGCCGCCATTAACATTTGTGCACACATTTTTGTGTGGACATATGTTTCCATTTCTCTTGGGTATACACCCAGGGGTAGAATTGTTTGATCAAATGGTAACTCTAGTTCAATCATCTGAGTCACTGCCCGACTGAAACTGACTCATTTTGCATCTCCATCAGCAATGTACGAGGGTTCGAATTTCTCCACACCCTTGTCAGCACTGGTGATTCTATTTCTTGAGTCCAGTCATTGCAGTGACTGTGAGGTAGTTCTGATTTGCATTTCCCCAATGACCGGTGACGTCAGCATCTTTCCATGAATCAACTCTTTCCCGATCAGTGTTCTCGGGAGGGGGCCTGTGTCCTGCATGGGACTGAGGTCGCCAGGCAGCGCCCATGACTGTTCCTCTTTGTCTCCCAGAGTGGAGATCAGGGATCTGTGTAGAAGAGGTGACTGCAAATGTTTCTCTTCTTAATTTTTTTTAAAGAAAAGGTGCGGGCAGGAATGAAGGTGAGCAGAGGCAGGCAGGCAAGAAGAGAGAGGAGGGAGAAGCACTTCATTTTATTTAGTTGTTCACCTTGGCTGTTCCCCCTGGCCCCAGGTCACGAACCCGGGTCCTCAGGATGCATGTGGACTGTATCTCACAGATTTAACCATCACGCTGCCAGGGCGTGCCTGAAAATGTTTCTTGAGTTGAATTAAAATACCATGGGGCCTGAGAGGAGGTAGAGGCCATCTTTGAGGACTCTGGGCGCTTCTTGGCGAGGATGAGGTCGACTCAGGTCACAGTTGGGCTGGAGTTCGGGGCAGAGGGCCTGGGATGGCATGTAGGTGGGGGAGGCGGTGCAGGCAAAGGCCTGGAGATTGTGGTAGCACCTGGTCTGAAAGAACCAGAAAGGCTCAGAAGGGGATCAGCAGGAGACAAGGTGAAAAGTTTGCCCAGGCAAGGGGGAGACACTGAGCTCAAGAGTGGGGTCTCACCTGGAGCGTACCAGGTGTAAATAGATCTCTGCAAAAATATGGATCTGCCGAGGGGCCTCCACTTGAATAGGAGCTCTGGTAAGACACTGTCAGTGGCATCCAGGGCAGAGGTAACTGGGAGGAGATGCCATGGGGGCAGCTCTATAAAGGAAGGGGTGTCAGGTTGTGTGACTCTGGTCTTGAAGGCCAATGGGGCAGCAGGCGGTGGGGCCTTCTGTGGGCCTTTGAACTGCAGACTGAATTGACACCCGCAGTGAAGAAGGACGGACGTTGAGAGGGTTACAGAGAGCAGGATTCGATGTCTGGGATTGCTGCGAAATAATCTCAGGTGAGGTGTGGGGCTCAGCAAGGGACTGGGAGTGCCGTGAGCTGATGTGGGCACACGAGACTGTGTTACACTGTTCTCTCTACTCCTGTACATTTGAAATCCCCCACTAAGAGAAGACAGATGGTAAATGGCTAGTGGAGGCGAGGCTTGGGGTGGAAGAAGAAGCTGAAGGTGACCTGGCAGCCTCCAGCCTCGGATACTGGGAGGCGCACTAGCTGTACCTGGGGCCGTGTGGGGGAGTCTGCGGCGGAGATGCACACCTGTAGCAAAGCAGAGCTCCATGGAGACACGCCAGAGGTCAAAGAGCCTGCTGCCCTAGTGGCTTCCATGGAAACACGTCTCTGACGCGCTAATGGAGTTAATAGGAAGGGATGATTCGGGAGGTCCGCATCCTTTCAGCCTGTTCTAAGCACAGTGTCACAAAAAAGCTAAGTCAAGCCCAATTGCAAAAGTGGAGCCGGTTTCTGTTCTTCCAGAATGTCACTGCCAACCACCGGGCCAATGATGTGATTGCTGCTGAAGATGGCCCTCAGGTCCTGGTGGGACGGTTCATGTATGGGCCCCTGGATATGGTGGCTCTGACAGGAGAGAAGGTATGGAGTCGGGGCCATCCCGTCCCCACCGGCCCACACACACCAGGTGCCTCGTGGTACCGCAGGGCAGGGGGGCCATGCAGGGGGAGCATGAGCATGAGAGACCCTCCCTGTCCCAGGCAAGGGGGAGTGGGGAGCTTGGGGTATCTGAGAAGGAGCGAGAGGCCAGTGTGGCTGCGGGGGGTGGAAGCAGGTGCAATGTCTCAGGCAGGATCCCAAGCCCTGGAGGCTGCTGTCTGTGCAGAGAGCGCCCCTGCTGGGTCCCTAAGCCCAACCGGCAGCCCACAGCCTGCAGTGAGTCGCTGGCCCCTCACTGCCTGCAGGTGGACATCCTAGTGATGGCAGAGCCATCCTCGGGACGCTGGGTGCACCTGGACACAGAGATTACCAACAGCAGCGGCCGAATCACGTACAGCGTGCCGCGGCCCCGGCGCCTGGGGGTTGGTGTCTACCCTGTGAAGATGGTTGTCAGGTGAGACCCGGGGATGTTCTCACGGGGGTTCCATCCATTTTGGTGGCTCTTCTAGGCAGGCCAGCCCAGAAGATGGGGTCCTGGGGGTGCTCTCTTTTGCATCCATAAGGAGGGGTGGGGGAAACAAAGGAGTTGCCACCCAGATCCCTTCTGAGCCAGGCCCGGTACTGAGCTCTGACCCCCGGGCAGCACCTGACCTGAGGACACGATGACCTAGGCAGGTGCCTTTTAGGGGCGACCAGACCTGTGCGGTGAGCTACCTCACGGTGCTGCCCCGTGGCATGGAGTGCGTCGTGTTCAGCATCGATGGGTCCTTTGCGGCCAGTGTGTCCATCATGGGAAGTGACCCCAAGGTCCGGCCAGGGGCAGTGGACGTTGTCCGGTGAGTCCTACATCCCTGCCAGGGTCTGAGGAGATGGGGAGATGTGTTTAGTGTTTTCTGGTTTCCTCTAGCAATTTCCCTGTTCTCTGGGCCAGGAGTGGGGAAATCCTGACTTCCCCTTCAGTCGTCAGTCACTGAAGGTCCTTGAGAAGCTCCCTGGCCCTCTCTAGACTCTAGTCCCTCGCTGCCTCCTGCCTCTGTTCATTCCAAGTCTGCCTGAGTCCTCGGTGCGGTGACTCAGGCCTGGTCTCTCCCACTCTGATCCCGATCAGGATAAAATCACGCGTCTGGTTATCGTCTCTGTGTGCCAAAAGGCTTCAAGCTTAGCCATCTAGGTCAGTCACTTAGTACTCTGTCTCGTGTTCTGTGCACTGACTAGGTTCCGAGGGGGCCTCACTTGGGGTCTCTCCGGCAATTGAATTCATTTGGTGGTCTGGGCAGGGTCATCTGCAGGCACACAGGCAGGTGTTTACGATGACTCTGAACTCAAGTCTTATGCTCGGCTGGGGTCTTCTTTCTCTTTCTCCACATGACCAGCTAGCTGGGTGTTGTAAAGCTAGTCAGACTTTGTACGGGGTGCCCGGCTTCCTGATGGCAGCTGGCTTCTTCTGGGTCCCAGACACCCAGGTGGAAGCTGCAAGGTTTCTTATGACCCAACCTTGGGAGTCAGTGTCCTCATTAATTTATAGTGGTTCTAAGCTAGTCACAGGACCACATAGAAGTGTGAATACTGGACACATGGTGGCGGCCCATCTCTCGTGATTAGCTCAACACAATACTGAGAGATGGGAACATTTGCGGCTAGTGGGAGGCGGCATTTGAGATAGCCCCCGAGGGATGGAAGTATACGTGTTTTTATCTTTCAAAAGTAATCCATGCCCTTGTCCAAAGATGAACAAATCAGAAAGGTAAGAATAAGAAGATACAAAATTGTTTTTGATAGGCCAGTAAGGAGGACCAGAGTGACAAGGACGGGCAAGACCAGAGCGTGTGTGGATAGCAGGTGGGTCAAGTTCAGGGCAGCTGGATTTTAGGCCAGATTAGTTCAGGGTAGAATGTGAGGCTGGACACACAGCTTCCAGGGCTGCTGGAGGGGCTGTTGCTGAAAGGGTCACAAAAGTAGTTTAATGATAGAAAAGCAAAGCAGCTGCCACTTTACTCCCTGCCTCCCTGCCTGCACCCCTCCCTTCTTCCGCCCTCCCTCCGTCCACCCTGCTTCCTCCACCCGTTCTTGAGGCTGCCCCGGAGTCAGGCTCCGTGCTGGGCACTGAGGCAGAGGGAGCTTCTAGTCAGAGGAAGCTGAGCCCAGTGGGGAAACAAGTCACGAGCAGCTGAACCCCAGTGGTCAGAACCCCAAGGCTGGGACTGACCTGGGCCTGGGGAGTGTTTGGGGGGCTGGGTCAGGGGACTGCCTTGCCTTATCTCGGTGGCAGCAATTAAACCGGGGGCAGAAAATTAACCGGGTTCAGGAGCCCCTAGGAGACAAGACCTCAAGATGCCCACTGGCTCCAGTTCATCTCAGGGACCAACCTCCCTGTCCCCTCCGCCCCCACCCCCAAAGCTGGGTTGTTTATTCCCATTACAACATCCTCTCCACACCCCTCCTGAGTCAGTGTCCCCCTCTGGTAGCTAAGAAGAGGAGGCTGCAGTCCTTCTCTGGGCATTCACTGGTGCTCTCCAATCTTCGTGTGGGTCCCAGGGGCCTCTGCGGTGCCCCCTAAGCCTTGCTGATCATCTGGGAGTGAAGCTTGGGACTGTGCATTCTTACCCAACCTCCCCAAATCTCAGACCTCCATCCGGGTTGGAACTCCACATGATGATCGCCAGCTAGTGTCACGAAAGCCCCACAAATCTGAGCACATTTGACATTTCGCAGCTAGGATTCCACGCGACATCAAAGGCAAGCACGTTCTACTGCACGTAAAAGAACAAAGAAGAGAGGATTCCTGGAGAGGGGTCCTTGAAAGACGGAGTAGAAACACAGGCAGTGGCCAGGGAGGCTCAAGGCTCAGAGGCAGAAAACCGAGGAGCACTCGTGGAGGACTGGAGAGAGATGGGACCTGAGCTGAGACAGAAGTGGGGTTAAGGCGCAGAATAAAGATCCTACCTGGTTGAAAGAAAGGCTCGCTCAGTGACGGAGAGGAAGGAGGGGGACAGGGAAAGAGAGGAATCAAAGGCGACTTGTCTCTGGCTCCAGAAACTTGAGTGATGATGGTAGCCGCAGAAAAGGGGGCATGAGCAGGGCGGCAGTTTGGTTGTGGACATGTGGCACCTGTGGGCCATCCAGGGCAGGCGTCCAGACCTCACAGGGCTCAACCTGGAGTGCGGTTTTGGGAGTCCCCCTTCTCTTTCCCTCTGGCGTCTCAGGAAGTCAGCAGGCAGGGCAGGCTGCTGGGTGGAGGGTGACCTGCATGGGACTGGAGCTGGCCGGACCCTCCCATGCTGTCTCACCAGGCACTGGCAGGACCTGGGCTACATGATCCTGTACATCACGGGGCGGCCGGACATGCAGAAGCAGCGGGTGGTGTCGTGGCTGTCCCAGCACAATTTCCCCCAGGGCATGATCTTCTTCTCCGACGGGCTGGTGCACGATCCGCTGCGGCAGAAGGCCATCTTCCTCCGCAACCTGGTGCAGGAGGTGAGTGTGGGGCCCTGGTAGTGAGACCCCCCCATGGCCCCTCCTTCACACCGCCCCTCCGCCCCGGCACAGCCGGATCCATTTGCCCTGGCCCTCTGATTGTGCAGGGACACACTCAGCTTGCAAAACACGTGCACATGCCTCTCCCTGGCTCCTTGGACAGCCTGGTGAGGTAGGGATGAATTCGCTCCAAATTTCAGAGTCCGGGGTTCATCCTTTATCACCTGACCCTAGAGCCCAAACTCTCGTCTCTACCTCTAGTATTTCACCCAATAGACACTCTCTGGAGCTCTGACCTAGAGCTGCGTCTCTCATACCTGCTCTGTTCTCAACACAGCCCCCTGGGGAGGTCATCAGAAAGATGCCCCCCACTCACAACTACTGAATAAGGACCTGGGGGAGGCCCGGAATGTGAGGGTTCTCTTTTAAATGAAAGATGCAGACAGGTAGGCTGGCAGGTAGGGAGAGAGAAGAGGAAGAAACATTTACTTGTTTTTATTTAGTTTTGCATCTTGTTCGTTCTCCCTGGCCCCAGGATTTGAGCCTGGGTCCTTGAGATGTATGTGGACTGTGCCTGGCTGGAGGTGGCAGATCCAATGCTGTCTCACCATAATCTGAGTTTTAACAAGAATGTCAGGGAATTCTGATGCTTCCAAAATTTTGAGAACCACTGATCTAGAGTACTATGAGCAAGGAATGCTTTTTGCACTTTTTCAATGATTGAGTGAAAAACACAAAGGCGATTTCATGGCTTGGGAAAATGACATAAAACTCACAGTCAGCGTTCATAAATAAAACTTCACTGGAATACAGCATTGCTTGTCGTTTGCTCCTGTGTGGTCTGTGGCTGCTTTTGAGCTATCATGGAATAGTCAGCTAGTTGCAACAGAGCGCCAAGCCTAAACTGTGGGCTAGCTGTTCTCTCACACACAAAAGGCTGCTGATCCCTGATCTGGAAGAAGAAAGACATGCAAATTGACAGTCTGTTGGTGTGTGGTTAGAAAAGGCTCTACTGGCAAAAGGAGAAGGCAGGACTAGTTTTGCCTCTGGGGAGGCCAGAGAAGACTTCAAGGAGGTGGTAACTTTTGAGCTGAAACTTGAAGAATGAGTATGAGTTTATGAAGCGGTCAAAGGAAAAGCATGTGCAAAGCCATGGAGGTCAGTAAGAGCAAGGGGTATTCTGAGAGCTACAGGATTCCAGATGGGGAGGGCAGGTGTAGGGGCAAAACCAGGTCAGGGGGGAGCTGAGGGCCCAGGGGTCCTCAGAGGCCTGAGGTTGGCAGGGATTGAACACCTTGGAAACAAAGCCAGGACCATGAACTCTTGGCTGAGGGCAGTGGGGAGCCATGGAAGAGCTTAGAGCAGGGGAGTGACAGAGTCTAATTTGAACTGTAGAAGATCCCTCTGGTGGCCACGTAGAGAACAAATTGGCAGGAGATACAAGAGGTCAGTTAGGAGGTGGTTGTCCAAACAAGAGACAAGAAGACCGGGATCCAGGTGGTGGCTATGGGTTAGATAGAAAGGTGTGGACAGCCATGAGAACCAAGAATCAGATCAGAGCTCAGGGATGTTTGGCTGGAGAGAGTGATGTGCTCTCAGATGTCCATTTGGGGGCCAGGAGGGTCACCCAAGGTGCCACTAACCCGATTACAGTCTCTGTGGAGGTAGAGACTGCGTCTGTTTTGCCACCGATATCTCTCCAGCATCGGGACAGCAGTGGCACACAATAGGCACTCAGCAAATGTTAGTAGAATGAGTGACACAGGAGACGTAGGAGGAGGGCCAGGCTGGAGGAAGATGAACTCAGTGGTGGATACATCGAGGGCTGGTGTGGCCAGGGGACATGAGCCGTGTCAGTGGCAGCCAGTGACTCAGGAGAGGGTCCTGGGGTGCAGATGGAGACTGGGGGCCACCAGCAGGAAGCAGGCCAGTAAAGACACAGGAGGGGAGGGAGATGACCCTGGTGACGACCTCCGAGGGCCGAGGGGCAGAGGCAGTGGGTGCGGAACTCAGAAGGTGGTTCTAGCTTGGAGGGTGGGCTCACTGGATTGAAGTTGCAGGAGTAAGTAGAGTCAAATCAGCAGTGGGAAGGGGAGGTGCCGAGAGAGGCTGCTCTTCCATCAGAGAATAAACTGGCTAGTGAGCAGACGGGCAGTGGGCTGTGAAAGCCCTGGCTTGGGTCTGACATCAAAAGCAGAGTTACCTGCAGGTCTGGGAAGGTTGAGATCAAAATCAGGAAAGGGTTATTTGGGGTCAGAAAGATTATGTAGGGCAAGGGCTGCGTGGTTCTGTGTTCCTTGCAGCTCTCAGTAGTGGCATGTAGACAAGGAGAAGGTGGATGGTGGGGAAATTCCAGGACTGAGGTTTGGCCAGGTGGACGTGGGAGGGTGAGGGGGCCGGAGGATCCAAAGTGGAGGCTTGAGAACACGGGGATGCTGTGAGGAGAGCAGACAGGAAGAGGAGGGAGCGCAGAAGGCAGGGGCGTGCAGAGCACAGGGGTGCATGAGCTGGGAGGCGTGGAGCTGTGGTGTGCGTGGGAACGTGGAAATTCAGACTGCAGAGCGGGCCTCCTGGTTTGCCCTGGAGCTGACGCCACGGACCTTAAAGAAGCCAAGAGGTTGTGGTTGCAGGTGGGTTATCTGAGTGGGGTGGAAAATGTCCCAGCGATGGTGGGACTTAGGAGGAAGGAAAGCTGTGACCTAGGACCACACACCTCCAGTGGACTTGGGGGCAGATGAGTGGGAGAAAGGAAGGCGTTGTTGATGGGGGCTGCAGGAGCCCCCAAGTAAGGAGCAGTTGAATGGTGAGCCCTTGGTGGGGTGGGTGAAGACCTGGAAGTGACAGTGGAAGGAAGAGGAGCTCGGGCAGGTCTCTGAACTGGGATGAAGCTTCTGGGTTGGAACTCAGAACTGCCAATCAAGGGCAGCAGTCAAATGGGGGTCTGCAGTCTGGTGTGGTGTGGCTGGCACTGGGTGGGGGCTAGAGGTCAGACAGAACTGACCTCTAGTTCTGCCCTGTAAGCCTGGAACTCACTGTCCTCATGTGTGAAGGAGCGCTTTGCCCATTGTTACAGAGCCTACGAATCAGGCTGCTGAAGGCAGTCAGCAGCTGGTGTGATGGACTTTACAGCCTTGCCACACACAGCCCTGGGATGCAGGCAGGGTGGGAAGGGAGGCTGTGTGTTGGGGTTGGTGGTTCCCGACACAGGGGACCCATGACTTGGGGTCTGACAGAGTTAGGTAGGTGCCCCAGGGCTCTAGGGGAGGGTGATGAAGCTGCCCACCCTCCACGCGCTGCCCTGTGTTTCAGTGCTTCATCAAAATCAGCGCAGCCTACGGCTCCACGAAGGACATCTCCGTGTACAGTGTGTTGGGCCTGCCGCCCTCCCAGATCTTCATTGTGGGCCGGCCCACCAAGAAGTATCAAACCCAGTGCCAGGTGGGTGGCAGGGCTGGGAGGAAGGTGGGTGGGGGAGGGGTCTGGGTAATGCAGCCTGGGTGGCCTGGGCCCAACCTAGGTCCCTAAATCTTTGGATTGAGTGTGTGACTCAGTGTGGTTTTCCAGAGGAGGAGAAGGAGAGAAGGCACTGGGTCTGAGAGGCATTTCTAAGGCAGGATGCCTGGATTGCTAGTGAACAGAGGAAAGGGCGCACCAAGGCTGGGGCCGGGTAGGCTTCTGGCTTGGAAGACTGGGTGGGCGGTGCCATATTGGGATTGAGAAAATGGATGGAGGAGGGTTTTGAAGGGAAGGTGGTCCCCCTGCGGGCATGGTGAGTGCCAGGCGCCTGACCTGTCCAGTGGGTGGAGGGTCGTAGAGCTGGAAGTGCCTGGTGTGAGTCAGGGCAGCGCTTCTCAAACTAATGTGCACGCAGACCACCCGAAGAGCTTGCCTGAACGCAAGCTCTGGTTCACCTGGCCTGGGGTGGAGCCTGAGATTCTAGCTAATTGGAATCCAGGGGCTGCGCTGCCACTGTCCATGGGCCACACTTTGAGTAGCAAGGTTCTGAGGACACAGCGGGAGGGAGCGGCAAGGAGGGAAGTTGGGAACAGAAAATGGCCACATAGCAGCAGATGATGAGAGAGACATAACATTTTGGGATTGCTGAAGTGCAAATGGCAAGACTGGGAGCCCCTCCCCTGTCAAGAATCTGGAGAAATCTAGATTGTGTGACCCAGGCATAGAGAGAAGCACTTTGGGGCTCCTTGAAGGGGAACGAGCTCCCTGCTTCCAGGAGCTTCCACAGAGAAGCTGGAGGCTCCATGGCGGGGAGGCGGGGAGCAGATCAGGGATGCTGCGGGCCCTGTCCGGCTGACTCCTGTCCCCTCCGCAGTTCCTGAGCGAGGGCTACGCTGCGCACCTGGCGGCGCTGGAGGCCGGCCACCGCTCCCGCCCCAAGAAGACCACCTCGCGCACCGTCCTGCGCAAGGGCAGCTTCGGCCTGCGCGCGCAGCCCGAGTTCCTGCGGAAGCGCAACCACCTGCGCCGCACCCTGTCGGTGCAGCAGCCGGACCCGCCGGCCAACCCCAAGCCGGAGCGCGCGCAGAGCCAGCCGGAGTCCGACAAGGACCACGAGCGGCCCCTGGCGGCGCTCAGCTGGGCGCGCGGGGCCCCCAGGTTCGAGTCCGTGCCCTGAGGCCCAGGCTGTGCGCCGAGCTGCGGCCCCACCAGGCTGCCTGCGGAGGGAGACGGGAGGGGCTGTCTTCTCCCCGACACAGGCCTTTTTCTGCTTTTTCCCTCCCGTGTGTGTCCTGCAGTGTCCGACAGGAGGGGACAGGAACCCTGCCCGGCTTTGGGGGGCTCTCTGGGGGCTCTCTGGGCAGCGAGGGGGTGAGATCAGGGGTCTCAGTGTAGCCGCTGCGGCGCCCCCATGCCTGAGATGGCAAGCCCAAGTCAGGGTTGATGGTTGTGTAATCCTGGGGGGCAGGCCTGCCTGGAGCTGCAGTATTTGACAAAGTCAACCATCTTTCTGAGTTCCCCAGGCCTCGGCAGGGCTAGGCTGAAAGGGAGAAGTCCCAGACCAGGGGTCCACAGCCTCTGTCAAGTACAGCTTCTTGGCTGTCCAGTGGAGGGGCCAGTGGCATTTGTGCCTGCCTTCCACCTGACATCCTGGCTCCCCATCTTGGGCCTGGCCCTCCTATGACAAAGTGGCCACATTCTAGAAGTAAGGGATGTCCCCTGGACTCATCCTATATTCACAGTGGTCCTTGGGGGGCAGGGCCTGGTGCTGACGGTCTGTCCTCCTGCAGCTGTCCATTGTCCCCCCTTCTTGTCCTCAGTAGTCTCACCATTCTTCCATGGCCCCGAGGACAGGCCTGGTGCCCTCTCCTTAAGGTTACAGCCTTGGGCTCTGGTCTAGCTGGGCTGGCTGTGTGCCCTTGAGCCTGTTGCTGGCCCTCTCTGGGCCTTCCCTCCTTATGTCATTGGAGGGGGTCTCTCCACCAGAGATTGGTGCAAGTTTTGGATTCCTAGGCTGACTTGCACTTTTGTCCCCTGAAGTTTTCAGGCAAAAGAGACCCCTTGGAGTGTCAGTGAGCTCTACCTCCCTCGGTCTGAGAGGGTTTCTGGGTGGACTGGGAGGGAGGAGTTATTGCCCCACCACTTCAAAGGAATCCCCTCTGGGAGGGGCTGGGAAAGGCTTCTTGTGCCCTGGAGAGGTTTGCATTGCCCTGATGCCCAAACTTGGTGTCCCAGGGACACAGACATGCACCAAAGGGTACTGAGCTGGCTCTCGAAGCCAGCTCCGCTCAGACCGATGTCTTCCTTTTGGCTTCTGAAGGCTCAGATCCGCGATCCTGGGGTCCTGGGGGTTCATGCAATTTTGGCACAAACTGCTGTACTCTCTCCCCCTCCCCCCGCCGTTCGGTTAGATTTGTGCCCATAACCCTCTCCCTGAGGCTGGCAGGGCTTGGCTCTCCTGGAGCACCTCAAAGCCCACCCAGACCCTGCTGCTGCTGAGCCCCTGGCCTGGGCATTGGTCTCCTGCACACAGCCCTGCACCCTGGCCCAGACCAGCACCTGCGGTGTGCAGCTGTGACCTGCCTCTGAGCCCTACAGGTTCTCACTGAGGCTGGTCCAGCTAACTCAGCCAGGGCCCTGTGAGGGGCCACCTGCCCCAGGCCCAGACGTTGTATACACAGCAGACACCTGTGTCAGCTCAGTGTCGCTTCTGCTCAATGTCTACCTCTTGCAGCTCCCATGCAGTCAATGTCCTGATGGCGACTGCTAGTGGGGCGGCTGGCACCTTTGTCACCTGGCAAACTGGGTGCCCTGCTGGGGCTGGCGGACTCCTGGTTCCCACACCCCAGCCCTGCTCTCTCTACTAGAAATGCGTCTTCTCCAGTCTGCCAGCTCCTGCCGCATCTGACACCTGTGATGGTCCTCTGCTCCCTTTTTGGCCCTGCATCGCACCCCAGCCCAGAGTTGCGGCAAGTCAGGTGGGGAGGAGAGCCTCTCAGCTTCCTCGCTGGGCCTGCATCCCAGCAGACAGCTCTTAACCATGTCATTGCTCTTGGTTCTTCACATGGCATGGCCTCACCTGGCATTGACACCACCCTAACTCGCCCTGTTCTTTCCAATATAGACGCTGGATTAAATCTGGGCAGACTTAGTCTGATTCTCTGAGTCACCATCTCCTGTCTGCAGAAGCCACTGATGTATTACTCTCAAATGACCACATAACTGGTGTGAAATGCCCCTCCCCGTTAGATTCCCTCTGCCCTCTTTGAGAACTCCTGGCTGGGAGCAGGACTGCGCCAGGAGCCTGGGGAGTTTGGAGTAAGAGTGGGCAGGGTTCTGTGGTTCTGTGGGGTGGAGCTGGGATATCAGCCCCAGCAGGAAAGCCGCCACCCCTCCTTTCTAGAGCCCTGGGTAGGGGCTGGGACCATTTACTCCTGCCGTGTGGCTGTGAACCCGATGCCCTGGCAGCTTTAGTGGCGTGCGTGCGTGCCGTTTTGTATGGTGATCCAGCTCCATCTCCTTTCTGCTTCCACGGCAACGCCATAGCTGAGATGCACTTTCTAGACCAGTGTTCTGTTTTGTTGTCCGTCCCGTTCAGTTGGAGAAAGACAGACCGCACTGTACTCTCTGGAGGGGGTGCCGCTGTCTCTGCCCGAGTACATCTGTGACCCGCCTCGTCTGGCTGTTTTCTAGAGAATTCTAGCTCCCGGTGTGTCTGCTCCCCGGGAGCTGGAAACATATCTTCCTGCCTGACCAAAGCTCCTCGTTGTCGGTGGCATGTTTGTTCCTCCCAGTTGGTGGTTGTCCTGACCAGGGCCTGCCGGCTGCCTTCCTCTTCCATCGCCTTGTTGGGGGTTCTGAGTGCACCCTTAGCCAGGGCCCGCTCTTCGGCATCATGGCTTTCTTCTGAAGCTCTCAACTCCTCCCTTAGGCGCCACAAAATATTGAAAACAAACGAAAGTATCTTAGGCATTTGGATGAATGGCCCTCCTGTCTGGGTGCTGGGCGGTAGAAAACTTGTTTCAGCCCCAATGTTCCAGAGATCACTGGGGGGTAAGCTCTCTGAAAGAGAGGGGGTGGAATCTTCTGGATTTCAAACTGTACTTTTACCATTTGGGAGTCCATCCTTGCACCCTGGGAGTGTCCTGCAGACAAAATGTGGCGCCAATTTTTAAATGAAAGCTGGACCCCATGCAGGTGAAAATAAGTCCAGAGGTGGCACTGGTTTTCGGTGGACACTCTCCCGTCCAGCCAGGGTGTGGCCCTTAGGAGGGGCTCGCTGACCAGAAGGAGCCTCATAGCTGACCCCGCCTTAAACAACCATTTCCCACCAAATCCCGGGGTGGGGGTTTGAGTGCCAAATGCTCTGGAAACCTGTTCTCTTTGGCTCGGCCTGAAGAGACACCCCTTCCTCCTTCCTCTCCTTCCGGCCTTGGACACCTTCCTGAAAAATCGTTTGGGTTTATTCTGAGGAGTGAGCCTGGCCTGGGGCCTGCTCTCCTAGCTGAGAAGTGAGCAGGGTGGGGGGAAGGAAGATCCGTTTACTAAGATCACCCTGTTGGGACAAGGAGAGGCAGGTGACACGGAGGCTCAGGACAGGAGGGCAGCTGGCTCATAGGGACCCCTGCCCTCAACCCTACTGTCCTTCTCTGTTTACTGGGCGGTGGCAGCCTGTCTTATCTTGCCGAGTTCTGACTCTTCCTAAGTGTGTGACTTCCAGTATTTCTGTGGTGGGTGGTTCTGTGGTGAATAAGGTTTATTATATTCCTTCTGGCTGCCTTGTACAAAATCCGTTAGAAAGGAAGATGTAAAAAAAAAAATCAGATTTCTAACCAGACAAAAACACCATTACAGAGTTAAAAAGATTTTTACCACTGGTCTTGATTTTGATGTGAGCTGGTTTTTAACTCTCAAATGTTGTCACTTAAATAAAAACCTTATTTGCCTTTAAGATGTGCTTCGCTCTGAACTAAGCTAAGTCACTACTCTGCTGCTCACAGTGTCCCCACCTGCCCCTGCCCACACTGGGACAGGCTGCTCAGAGAGGGGGTGGGTGAGGGGAACAAAGCGGGACCCCAGACTCCAAACACATCACCCAGGAGGTGATGACAGTGGTGTCAACCACAGAAAGAGATTCCTTACTATGAGAAAGCACTGTTATCTAGGAAAGTCGCATGCAGTTTTCTTTTTAATAAAACGACAAGAGCAAGTTTCTTAAATAATTTACATATAGCAGAAATGGCTACTGAACAGTGCTTCCCCTCCCCAAACACCTCCAGTGCCCCGTGCTGAGAATACAAATAGGTGCCCGTGGGCCCAGGGACTAGAAATGTCGCTGTCCCTTCTTCTGGGGCTCTGGTGGGAAAGCAGGGCAGGAACCGGGCTCCCAACACCTGGGCATGCGTGACACGGGGATGGTCTTACACACCGGCTCCTGGGTCCACGGAGCTCTTGGGTTATCTGCTGGCGCCTGTGCTGCAGCTGCACATGCGTGGCCCTAGGGCTCAAGTGTGGGAGGACTTTCCATGGTCACAGAGGGTGGATTGACAGTGCCCCGCCCCTCCACCTTAAAGAGGCCTCCTGGAGTGACTCCCAGGCGGGGGCTGGTCACTGGTGGGCCCCAAGCAGTCTCCTCCGGGCCCTTGCCTGTCAAGTCCTTGTTAGCGGTGGCCTGGGGTGCTGCCAACTCCTGGGGGCTTCCTCCGGGAGCACAGGGAGGCGGGGTTCCTGGGTGGACGGGCACGGTCAGATGTGGCTTTTTTCCTGCAAGATAGAGCTTCCTCTGTGCCTCTCCCTGTGCTCAGGGTGGGGAGAGAGTGGGGGCACATAGCCCTCTGACATGAGGAGCTGGGAGGTGGCTCTTGCTCCTTGGGGACGCTATGTTCAGTGAGGTCAGCAGCTTGGCTCCAAGCAAGTGGGAAGACTTGTACTCTCCCTGTTGTGTTGAGTCCATCAGTTCTGGTGGTTCTTCCAGAATATTCTTCTTTACCAGGCCTTCAGCTATGCGCATGTGCTCATGTCGGAGGAGGAGGAAGCGGAGGAGGAAGGAAGGAGAGGAAGACATCAGGGATGATGCTTGGGAGGAGATCATTGCCTGAAGGGCACTGTCCTCAGCTACGAATGAGAGAAATGGCCATGTCGCCACTAGAAGAGAGAATGGGGAAGGAGGTGCTGCTGGGTGCTGCAGCCAGAGATGCCTTCCCAGCCTGGGCAAGACCTGACCTGGCAGTGTGGTGGGAGCAGGGCCCACCTGGCATGTGGCAGAGCTGCTGGGGCCCACTTAGGGCCACTGTACACACGGGGAAGAGCCCCAGGTGAGGGCAGCTCCAGATCTGGCCCTGCCCCCAGGACGGGGTCCGGAGCAGAGAAGTCCATAGCAGCCATGTCGCGTTCCCAGTTCTACGGCGGGCAGGGCGCAGAGCAGCCACTGAAGGGCAGGTCTGTCTGGACCCGGGTACTGGTCACATGTGAGGTGCCAGGTGATGCACAAACATGAGGTCCGAGGCCCACGTCCACCACCCTTTACCACCACCCCAGTCTAGACTTCTTGGTCCCTTCTCCTGTTGTAAAAGAGGAGATCAGCTCAGAGAGAGAGAGGGAGGGCCAGGGCCAGGTAGTGGGCCAGAACCAGAGGCTGCCTCGGAAGACGGCAGGGCTCGGGGGGACCCTCTGAGAGTCACAGGGGATGCCAACTCACCTCTCTTCGGCCACAATGGCCTCATCTAGCTCTTGGGACAGCTTCTGGAGATGCTGAATTCCTGCCTCTACAGGTTCTAGGTCACTGTCAGACTCGCTAAACAGAAGGAAAAGCTGCACCAACGACTTGCTAGAAACCTATAACAGAAGCTCCACCCAGCCCAGCACTGGGGCCTGGTCTATGGGCCGGGGAGATGACCAGTGTGGGCTGGAGTACCTTTCCCCAGATCCCCAACTTGGAGAAATGACAAAGTGTGACGCAGAGCATCTGGCAGAGGAGAGGTAGATCAAGGCCGTCAAGCCCAAGGTCAGCTGAGCCCTGTTGGTCCCCACTTGGAAACTGAGCCTCAGCCCCCAGATGGCTTCAAATCTTGCTCTGGCAGATGGGAAAGTCAGGCCCTGCAGGACTCCTCCAGGCCCCACACTAGCAGGGACAGAGCTAGGCTAGAACCTGGGCCTCAGGTCAGGGTACCCCTGGCTCGATGGCCGCAGAAAGGGTTCAGGAAGTATTTGGGAGGCAGGGCACTATTCTCTTACCTAGGGGAGCAGAGGGGCTCTGTTGAGGAGTAGGGGCTTCGTAAGGCAGCCTCCCTTCTGGACCGCCGCAGTGGGTGGGCACAGGGGCCCATCTGGGCAGAGAGGTGGCGGCACTCCCTCTCCCAGGGCCCCAGGGTTGAGCAGGCATGGGTGGCTCCAGACATCCGGGTGCTCCTCTGGTTCAGGCTGCAAGCTGGGGAGCTACTGCCCTTCTGTGTCCCTCTCTTCCTCCTCCTGGCTTTCACCTGGGTTTCCACCAGCCATTTGGTGCCACTTTGGTAGGACTCCTGGATTCTCTGTGCAGGTGTGGGGAGAGGTGAGTGCAAAGTCAGGATGAGCTACCCCAGGTCTCCAGGCTGCACTTGCAATCCCTGGGCCCACCGGCTGTCCTACAAATACAAGCACCTCATCTCAAGGGTGAGGGTTGTGGAGGTTGCCACGTGAAATGGGTCCACTAGGGGGAGCTGGCTCAGAAGCCCCTGGTTATGATCACATGGTCAGCAAAACGTCTCTGGCTCATAGAGCCTCTGTGTGTCTAAGTCCAAACACTCTTTCAGGACATATATTGGACCCAGAGTCTCAAAGGGAAGGTCCAGCGCAGACTGGACTATATCCCCCTGCCCCCTAACTTACCATGAGGGAATTTGTCTCACCTCCCTGTAATCCATCCTCCATATTGGTCCAGAGAGCCTTCTTAAGCCCAGTGCTGATCGCAAAGCTCAACCACTCAAATCCCTTCTTCATCTCCCCATGCCCATAGATCAGGCCTAACTCTTGGGCCTTTCATATCATTTGGGGATGGTCGTGGAGGCCCTTTCTCAACTAGGCTGTCTTTGCCTTGACAAATCAGAGCCCAGGAGATAGAGCAAGATCCACATTCAATTTGGTGAGTTAAGTGATCTTGGTCAGCTCCCTCATTTCCTTTCTCCAGAGGATTCTTCCAGGCAAGGACTCATCACACACAACATGTGTGATACTTTCCTGCCCTCACATCTCATCAGGTATCCTTTCACATCTACCCTCTGATCAGCTTGATTTCCCACCTTGTAGGGAAGTTTCTCACTGACTGCCAGTGGCTCTTGGGAGTCTGGACCCCTTTCTCCTCTGGCTGCACCCAGACTGAGTTCCTGCCAGTTCTTTGCTGTGACTGGCTGTTCCTCAGTTCTTGGTCTGGACTCACACTATTTCACCTGCCTACGCACTCCCCATATTTCTCCTTTCCCAGGTAAAATTGCCTTAATCTGGGAAGCCTTCAGCGACTAGAGTTTGATGCTCCCTCTCCAGCATTAACAACTTGCTTGCTTGCAGTTTTCTACACAACGTAGCTCTTATCTACTTGCACTGGGAGGACCCCTCTGCTGACCCACGCTGTTGCCATGCACTCATTTGATTGTTAGCCGAGTGCCATCCCGCTGGAGGTGTTAGAACACAGCGTGAATAAAACCCCTGCTTTCATGGAACCTGTCTTCTTGGGGGTGGGGGCGGGGGTCCTTCTGGGCAGTATCTGTCCAGCACCAAGGGGACACGCTCCAATAACGCACGGTCAGCATGGCTGACGTTACCTGGGACACAGCACCCAAAGTGTTCTTAGCTGAGCGAGCAGCAGCCTGGAGGCCCTGCTGTCCTGGCTCCGGGGTTTCTAGACGTTTCCAGGAGGGGCCTGACCCCAGGTTGAGGCTGACTGCTCTCAGGGGCAGCCTCCTTTGGAACTGTCTGCATAGGGAGCCCAGAGCCCCGCTGGATGTCTCCGTGGGACCAACTGCAGGCTGCAGCTCCTCAGTCTCCTCCAACTGCTTGTGGTCCTGGACAGATCTCCGACGCATGGAGGCACCCACACCTGGCCACCGAGAGGACATCTGCCTGATCAAGTCTGTTCAGCTCACCAGACCCTGGGGAAGAGGTCAAAAGAACGGTCAGCAAGACATCCCCACCCTGTTTCCAGGCTGCACAGAGGCCCTGGATACAGAGAAGGGGAGGGGAGGGGAGGAGATGGAGGCTCATAGGGGAGGGGTGGATGGCCCAGGCTGGAGGCATTGGCACTTGGTAACTGTGGATGGGAGGAGGCTTTCTGGAAGTGGGGTCAGCGATTCCCAGCAGAGGTCAGAGAGCTGAACAAAGCGGGTTAGCATTTCCAGTGGTCCCTTGCTGAGAGTGTCTAAGACAGATCTGCATTTTCGTCCTGGCCTCCCATCGGCTTTCCGCTCCAGGTGGGGAAATCGGCCCGGCGCAGCCCCGGCCCTTGGTGGTCATGATCGTGTTGGCTGTTCCTTCAAACTTACCCTCCCCAACATGCTCTGCCCCGACCTGGACCGGAGGACCAGACACACCCTCTTGCCACACCCAGACATCCCACAGTCTGTGCGGGTCCTCACTATAGACGTCTTCTCCCACTCCAACCGGTGCCTTTACAATAGAGGCCACACCGCGTCCCCGCCCGCACTCACCCTGCCGCCGCCGACACCGGCCAGACGCTGAGCAAAGCCGCCCGTCGCCCACCCAGCCGATTTGAAACTCCGCGCGGATCCGCCCCCTGGCCCTGTCCTCACAGCGGATTGGCTCCATCTCCGCCTCGTTGCCGTGCCGAGGACATGATTGGTCCCCTGCTCTCGCGGCTGTGAATCCTGCCCTCGGATTGGCCCGGCAGTTCCCATTCATCCTGGGACCCCCGCGGGGCTTGGCGCCCAGCAAGCGGCCGCTTTGTGTAGGCGCGTCCCTCCTGTGCAGTCCCAGGAGTCCGCCGCCCTTCACCCGCTCGGAGCTGCGCCGCCTCCGGGCCTTCCAGCCGGAGGCCGCCGCTCCCGGTCCCTGTATGCAAACTGCAAAGGATTCGGGCTGGCCCGACCCGGCCCGGACCCCTCTTATCCTGCCTGGAGGACTGGCTTTTCTTTCCTGCTGATTGGTTTCGCCCGAAAGAGCCGGAATGAGTGGGTGGGGGAGGGCTGGGAGCTCGGAGTTCTGGCTTCTCTGGGAGGTTTTGTCTCGAACTTCCCTCCTGACAAATCACCGCTTTTCTGTGTTCCCCTAACTCCACTCTAGCCGTCGTGTAAGAGGGGACAGAACAGAGAACACCTCCGGTCTCCTCCGATTAAGCACCTTCCTCTGTCGGATTAGCCTCCCATCCCTATAGCTCGCAAACAAGCTAAAAACCCCGCGATTTAAAAAGCTCTGCTTTTCTATGTCCTTATAAGCCTCTCTGGCCACGCCGCCTGTGCTGGTGATGAGAATAACTACTGTGCAACAGACACTTTTTTTAAATGTTATGAATTGCGAAAATCAATATACAGAAACGCTATTCCAATGAGGTTTGCAGGAGGCTGCCGCAATCAGCAAACTCTAGGACTCAGCATTGCTTGCGCTCTGAGGGAAGGTGGTGTTGCTTCCCACCCCAGGGCTGGGGCAGGAAGAAGGAAGGCCCCTCTTCACCCAACAGCCCCTGAAAGGGATTTAAGGGGGTTCTGGACTTTAACTGGGGGAGATGCAGATGGAGTTCCCAAACCGCTTTTTTTTATTGCTGTTTCCAAATAACCCAGTTTTATTGGTGAAATAAAAGAGTGCTTTTTGTTTCAGGCCAACAGAACTCACTTGGCCCTCAGTGTGGAGATGAGGAAAGTAAGGGACAGAGAGGTTGGGGTGGCTCAGATTTCCCTCAGTGAGTACCAGTACCAGGCGGGGTGACATAATCAGACTCTGTCAGTGGGAAACGGACCGCTCCTCACCTCCACAACCCACTGCGCTCCTCAGAGTGTCCCTCTTCCCCGGCAGGTATCTCCAACGCACCTCCTGGGTACCCGTGGGATTGGCTCCATCTTCCCCCACTACACCCCAGGGATATGATTGGTCCCCTGTTCTGCTGCACCCTGAATCAACATGCCCAACCCAGTCACCCTGGTTTCTCCTAACCATCTTCCTTCCCCAGTTCCTCTTTCTCATGTCTTTCCAAATCCCCACTTATGTCAGTGACAGATTAAGGGGTATGATGAACCTGAGCCACAAAAGTCAACTTTGGATTTACCCTGATGGCATAGTGGTTAGGTCTGGCGCCTCCCAATGAGCAGTCTGTGAAAACCCCAAGGACCCAGTTTCCGTCCCGGGTCAAGAGGGAGCAACCCATGTGAACAACTAAATAAAAATAAAAGTAAAGTGCTTCTTCCTCTCTCTTCCTGCCGGCCTACTTGCCTTCATGCCTGCCTGCACTTTCCTTTAAAAATGAGTTAACTTTGATGCTTTATTGCCCATTTCACTTTAAAAATGCTGATGACACTTTACTGTGGTTAGTTTGCAATGGCTCACTAAGCGGTTGTTTGAAAAACGCCTCTGTGTGTGCCTGTCACCTGGTCCCCAGACTGAGTTGTTTCCCCAGGTCAGATGTTCCCATACAGGCTGATACCAGCCGTGTTGGTTATTGTATATAGGGGATTTTCTTGTGTCTTTTACCAGTGAAACATGAGAGGGAAAAAGGAGATTTGTTATTTTTATGAAGTCTAAGAAGTGTGGGGAAACAGTGAAGGTAAAACATTGAGGGAAAAAAAGTCTCAAATTGAATTGTCATGTGACAGATGTCTATGGTACCCACAGCAGTGCGGACACGCTTGGAGTGTCGAGTCTTTACAACATGTGTGCCAAGTGAGTTTCTTTCTTCATTCTTCCTTAATACTCCTGGCACTCTCTAAAGTAGGTACTATTTTTATTCCCAAAGGAGGTGATCGCACTGAGATTCAGATGGGAGAAGGGTTTGACCAAGATTGGACGGAGAGACTAAATGGGGCTTAGACTCCCAGTCTCTGCTCAAAGATCTACATTCCTGACCTCTTCAAGTGCCAGGAAGGATGGGTGAATGAATGCAGGACATGACCCTTCCTGCCAGCAGCTTTCCATCCCTTCCCTGAGACCATGGCTGACAGGTGAAGGATGAGCAGTTTCCTTGGCAACAGGAGAAGAAGGAACAAAACTTTTCATGTGAATTAGGTTTCCCTTTTTCTGAGCATGGAGTGTGGGGGTGGGGTGGGGAACAGGCTGTGCTGAGGCTGCAGGTTCCCTGTGGAGGGGTGCAGGCTGGAGGGGCTCCTGTTCCTCCTTCAAAGGAGGGAAAGCAACAAGTTGTCCCAAGTGGAGAATTTGTGGGTCAGCTCTGTTGGGGAGTGGGGAGAAGTGAGGGAGAAGGCTCAGCCCAACTCTACCCAGTGGGCTCTTGTCCAACAACAAAGCTTCCATCAGATTTCAGAACCTCACAGGGCTGTTAACCTGATGAAAATTTGATGGTGCAAAATGAAGGCTCAAAGTGCAAGGGAACAAGGAATGAAAGTAGGGGATGGGGAATCCCCCCCCACCCCAAATGTCCTTAGCATATGGCCTTTCAGTTGAGGAGTTAAGGGGACAGACAAGGGGAAGAGGTTTGAAGATAGAAGGATCTGCAAAGGCCAATGTCGGGAAGCCAAGCTCCAGGATCAGAGAAAGACTGAGCAAGATGAAGAGGGTGAGGGCCAAGTGGGGAGAGGCAGGGGCTGCAGCTCTGTTGGGCCAAGAAGCTTAGGATTTCCCTGGAGAACAGTGGGGAGCCTTGGCTGAATTAGAAAAAGGGGATCTGGGTTAGGAGACTGCATTGCAATGAAGTCTATTAGGCGCTTAGCTTGGGGGCCAAGTGGTGACTGGGGATCTCTCTGGGGGCTCTCTGGTCTGAGCACCGTATTCTTTTCAGCAATGAAACAGAAACACCAGCTTCAACACCCTCCTGCTTGTCTCCCAGCCCCACCAACCATTGCCAAATGGATGTGTCTACCTCCTGGATTTCTCAGCAATCCTGTGTGCCCTTGACCCTTCCATGGGGAAGCAATGGACACAGAGAGGAGTTTTAAGGAGTGAGAGACACCATCAGACCTTGTTCCATGTGAAATATATCACAGACAGGGAAATGCCTGAAATATAAAATCCAGTACTGAATACAGCAGTCCTCCTACGAGTTTCAGCTTTCTGGAGTTTCAGGTACCCGTGGTCAACCATGGTTCAGAAAATATTATGTGAAATGAGATCTTTTGAGAGAGACAGAGAATGAATGAGAGAGGGGGGGTGGGGAAGGAGGGAGAGGGAAGACAATACATTAACAATTTTTATTACAGTATATTATAATTTTTAAATTGTATTATTCGTTATTACTAATCTCTTACTTTGCCTACTGTATAAATTAAACTTTGTCATTGCTCTGTATTTATAGGAGACAACACAGTACATGGAGGGTTTGCTACTAACTAAGGTTTCAGGCACCCACTAGGGGTGTTTGAATGTGTCCTTGAATAAGGAGGGACTACTTTAAAAGCAAACCCTCATGTAACCGTGACCTGGGTGGAGAAACCATGTTGCCAAGACCCAAGAAGCAGGTCTCCCCCTGCATCCACTTTCTCTCCTTTCACTTTTATGGTAATCATTTTTCTTTTTCTTTCTAGTTTTGCCTGCTAAATATCCATCTTACCTCCTAGGTTACCGTGTGGCTGGAGAAAGACAATAACAGAAAGAAAGGCCTCTGCACTCCCCACCCTTGTCCCTTGTCCCAGAGAGGGATGGAGCTGGGCCCTTGGGGTCTGAGCACCAGGGCAGGACCTGGAGGGGCTGAACTAGATGCCCACCTGGGCGCCTGGGTGCAGACCAGCTGCTTCATTCTGCCTCCTCTATGTCAACACTTCATGGGAGTCAAGACTTTCAGGGGTGTTGGGCTTGGGGGTTCCATTTACTGCTCCAGGGAGACCCCTCAACTTCTTAGAGAGGGAGACAGGAGGTATTTAGTTGGATACATGGAGTGACAGATGATGGGAGACGCCCAAAGTCTCAAGGTCAGGAATTGAGGTCAGCCCTTCTAATGGAATCCTAACTAGATCCTGGTCTACTGTCCTCATCTCTCCTTCTGGCGGGGTCTTGTGTCACTTCTCAGTGACAAGTCAGTCACAAGAAAGGTTTTGCGGAGTCCAGAATCGCCCCTCATCCTGAGGACTGCTGGGAAGCAAGCAGAAGAGCTGGCCACAAGGTGGCGCCAAATGCTGCCTTCCTATTCTTTTTCACTTTAGATCAGAAAGCCGGTTGGTTCCTAATACCCTTAATAAGCCCTGTCGGGGTCCCAGAGCACAGGGCTGAGACCCTCACAGAGGGTGAGAGTGTACTGTTTGCCCCAGCTGGACCAGCAGAGGAGGCAGGATGGGGCGAGGGAACTTTCCCAAACCTATCCCCCTTCTTTTAGTCTGTTTCAGTGCTCTCTAAGCCAAAAAGCTCTACCCTCTTCCCTCCCGCCACAGTCTCACACCATCTTGTAGGCAGATCTTGAGGGAGGAGATGGGGAGGAAATAGGAAGGAACAGCCTGAACCCAAAAGGCTGCAGGACCTGGGTCTGGGGTTCGAAGGAACTGAGAACCAGACCAGGGCCAACACCCCAGGACTGGGTAGGGTAAAGTGGTGTCAGGTGTCCCTCCTATTCCTGAGCCCCATCTTGCTCTCTTTCCTGTCTTCTTAAAGAAAGTCCCAGATGACTTCTTCCCTTTTGGGTGGCTAAAACCGAAGCCTGCACGATGGTGGTGGATGTAAGTAGGAGGAGCAGTGGTGGGACCACGGCTGGGCTGCTGAGTGGCCCCAGTGAGCGATGAGTGAGCAAGTGCCCAGGGCCAGCTTGGGGCACTGCCACCTGATCTTCCTGGCCTGGTTTGCACCTCTGCCGCAGGGCAAATCCCCACTCAGTGGCCTAATGCTTTCCTCCAGCTGGATGATCTCAGCCTGACCCGGCACCCTGCTCCAGCCGAGCCATGGACACTGCGCTGCTGCTCAACGTGGAAGGGGTGAAGAAAACCATTGTGCACGGGGGTGTGGGGGCGCTCCCAAGCTTCATCACAGGGTCCCGAGTGAGTATAGCCGCCCTGCCCCCAGACCACAGGAGCCCCTCTGCACTCCGGCTGAGCCACAGGCACTGCAGACAGCCATCAGCTTTGCCAAAAAACACCCAGGGGGACCTTCCAGGAATCATCAACCCGCAGGGCCTCTGGAGGTTCTGAACCGGTGTCCGTTGACTGGGCATTTTTGATGTTGTGCAGATTAAACTCCAGTGTGGAGTGAGGGATGGGGCTTTGAGACTTGTCTGCAGTCCCACATGCTGAGTGAGAAGGGCCCTCAGGGGTCTTGGTGTTTGTGTACACATCTCTGGCGAACTTCTGGGGCTAAAGGAGGGGCTGGGGCTGGGGCTCAGAGCTGGGCTTCTTTAAGGCAGGACTTGCTGACCTGCCGGCTGTCAAGAGTGGGATGGGGCGCTCGAGGAGGCAGTAGGTTTCTCATGCCTCGGGGTGCAGGCAGGGTGGGATGCTCTGGGAGGTCTGACTGGTGAGGGATGAGCTGACCCTGGTGCACAGCCCTGGTAGTCAGTGCTGGTGGGCTGGCTTCTGTCGGGCTGTGATCCACTCTCTTCGTACTAGGTGACCTTTCATTTCCGCACTACAAAATGTGACGAGGAGCGGATGGTGATAGATGACAGCAAGAAGGTGGGCTGGCCCATGCACATCATCATTGGGAACATGTTCAAGCTGGAAGTCTGGGAAATCCTGCTGACGTCCATGCGGGTCAGCGAGGTGGCTGAGTTCTGGTGTGACACCATCGTAAGTCGGCCATGCTGGCCTGGTCCCTGGTTTTGCTTTCTACGGGGCCCACCACCCACTTTTCAAGGCCGCTGTGTGTCCAGGAAAGTGGGGCTCAAACAAACTCTGCAAGGCAAATCCTACACCCTTGTTCGCTGCCAGGGTAGCGTGGAGAGGGATTCATGTGGAGAACAGCCCCTAGAGTGACAGTCGGTGTCCTGACTGCCTAGTGGCCATGAAGCTGCTCCTCACACTCCTCACCTATGATGCAGGATGATTAGATCCTGGGCACTTTTGGCCACTGGTCCCCTTTCTGCTTCCTCTCAGCTCCTGACAACATTGCAAAATTGCTTTCACATTTATGGCATGCCTACAGCCACCCTTACAAGTAGCCTCCTTGCCCCGTGGCCCAGAGAGAAATGGCAAAACCACTGACCTTTAAACAGTTTCTTCAAATTCTTAGGGAAACTCTCAAACACAAACAAAAATCCATGAGAAGTTTCCTGAACCTCCAAGGACCCGTTCCAAAGCCAGCCAGGAATCACCCATGGCCAGTCTTACTTTATCCACGTCTCTTCCTCGTCCCATATGGTTAAAGCTTATTGCAGACACCATGCCCTTTAACATGTAAATAGAAAATTCTGTATCTAAAGTGTAAGGATATTGAAAAAAAGAACTAACTTTAATATCATGGTTCCATTTTGAAAAATCCACAGTAATTCCTTGGTGAGAGCTAATGTCTCATATTACAATTCTTCAGTTGTCGCCTCAGTTATTCTTTATGGTTTGTTCAAATTAGAATCCAAGCAAAGTCCATGCACAGAGCTTTGTTGCTCTGTCTCAGATCCTTCTCCTCAGTGGATTGGTTCTTCCTCTCCTTTTCTCCTTGCCTTTGCTATGTTGAAGGAACTGGGTCACTGGTCCTGCAGAGGTGCACACATTCTGATTTTGTTGATTGTCTCACTGTGCCTCCAGGCCCCATATTTTCTATCACTCTGCTGGGAGGAGCGCCTCCTGGCTTTACATCTTTCACTGTGATGTAAGGATTGACAGATGGGCTGTGGGGCCGATAGAGTGATGTAGCCATCACAGACTCCCTGACTTTCACCGCATGGATTTAGAGGCCAATGGTGGTGGATTTTCAGACTCAGTTTTTCATCAGAGGCCAGTGACCTTTTGAAAGAACAATCTGGGAAAAAGAGACCTGAGTTTGGACTCTGCCTGGTGACCCTGGGGAAGTTCTTTCCCCCATCTGTCACTCTATTTCCTCACTTTAAATAAACAGAATCCTCTGTTAAGGGGTAGCTGTGGGGATTATATGAAACGCTATAGACCCAGGCAACGGAGAAGTTGCAGCTGTTATTTTGAGCTAAGAGAGTTTTAAAGATGAACTCCTTTGTTCTTCTGATGAGTAAATGTAGCATTCAGGAAGGGAAGTAACTGATCTGGGTGAAACATATTCAAGGACAGGACCCAGGCGGGTCACTCCCCCAGGGTGAGTTTCTCCCCACAATTGCTACCAGAGTCAGGCTGCAATGCCACCCTCTACCACCAGGGGATGCCAGCCTTCACACTATTCATTTCTCCATTCAAGCAGCACCTGGTAGTTGAGCATCTTTGCAGCAACCAGACCCTGTGCGGATTATCCTTCATTGTGATGCTTTTAATACTTTAAAGGTATTTTTATTTTTTAATGAGTCAAGTCTTCAGATGGTCAGCGTCTTTGTAGTTTCGGTTAGTTTAAAATGATAACTAATGACTTTGCTTACAATGAGCAGCTCCTGTTTTTTAGACTCATGAGCACCTGTAAGTCAGGCCACGTTAGACCCGGCCTGGCCACCAATAAGGGCTCCGTCTCCATAGAATGCGTATTTGAGAACACAGGAGGGCTGAGTGTCAATACATTCTTGGGTTGATTGATTTGGTTGATTTGTTGCTTACAAACCACCATGCTGGCATTCTCATAGCTGGGTGTGATTCTGTTTCCCGTGGCGTCTGTGTTTTTTTGGTCACATCGGTAGTCACATAAATGACTTCTCATCTCACAGGCTGGTAGTTTTTATGCCCCAGTGATTGTTAGTTTTCCCAGTAGTCCCCACATCTTCTCCTTCCAGTCCACAGCTGCTGTCATTATTGTGTGTGCAAGTGCGTGTGCACACACACACACACACGCATGCACCCTACCTTCCAGAGTTCATGCATCTACCTACACAATTCACCTTTATTCATTCACACACACAGGCATCCATTTATCCTTTCTTCTCATCAATGAATATTATTCATGGTGTGTCCTCAATAATCATCCATTCGTAATTCCTCTCTCTCTCTCTCTCTCTCTCTCTCTCTCTCATCTCCCCCTCTTTCTCCATCTAGCTATCTAATTAGAAAATATTCACTGGGTGCCAGATTTGACCAGTGCTAGGTGTTGGGAAGGAAACCAAGTCTGCTTCACTCGGGGAACTTACATTCGAGAGGAACTTACTAAGCAGTCACGATGTGGGTCACGACGCGGGTCATAGATAAGTGAGGCAGAGTGCTTTAGGACAGAGGAGGGGCAACAAACTGTTTTGGGGGCCTCAGGGGCCTTCTTCAAGAAGGCGACACTGGGTTGACTCTTGAAGGATGTCCAGGTGCTGACCAGGCCTGGAGGTGGGGAGAGAGGTAGCATCCAGGCCAGGAAGTGTGAAAAGGCTCGGCATGCTTCACTGAGTTGGCCCTTTCTTCTTTGCGGGGCATCTCCCCACTTAAGATCTGAGTTTTGGGAAGATGAAACAGTCAGTGGGATGATGACTTCTGCTTGTCAAAGGACTCAGGGGCCTGGTTTCCCCCAGCAGCTGCTGCTTGTCACTCCCCACAGAGCCTCTGCCTGGATAGTCTTTACTGAGTTACCTTGAGGTTTAGGTCTCTGCAGGGCTAGGGGCCTACTTGCCTCCCTCCCTCCCTCCCTCCCTCATTTTGCCCAAGTTGCCAGCATCAGTCACAGTGCTGGTAGCTTCTTCCCTGAAACACATTCCCCCCCGAAACACATTCCCCCCCACCCCCCAGGAGGAAATTGGTCTCTTTGTGGCTATCTTACTGGGGCCCATTTTGTGAGGCCCATGGTTGCAGACTTGAATTCCACAAGAGGCCAGGAATCCTGGCTGGCTGGAGATCACCCACCCTGTTTAAGGGGCAGTTGCTGCTCAGCTCAGGTGGATGGGGGCCTTATGAGCAGGCTGGCCCATTGCGACTGCATAACCTGAGATTTTGAGATAAACCAGAAAATGTCACTAGTGGATGAACTCTCCAAGTTCAAATATTAGCAACTAATTCAAAAAAGAAAAGCCCACAATGTGAGGGTGAAACAAAACCAATCTGGGAACTGAAGAGGGCCTTCCACCTGCCTGTTGGTCACTCCCAGGATGGACATAGCCCCCAGACCGAACCAGGCTTTGCTCATGAAGCCTCAGGGAGGGGCATGGCTCCCTTTGCCCAAGTCACAGTCCTGTGGGCTGAGTGAGTCCCAAGGACTCAAGTCAAGCCCTGCAGAGATCCTCTGTGGCTCTGGCTGCCCTGCCAGCCTGCAGCAGGCCACACAGGGCACAAGAGCCGCCCAAGGCTGAGCTCTCTCCCACTTCCTTCTCCGGCTGTGCCTGGGGCGATGTGGGGCTCTGGACTTCTTCCCCTTCTGACCTTTACCCTGCTCCTGGCAACACCCTAAAGCCCACTGTGTCAACCAGGGGCCCTGCTAGGCTGGCAGGTGACTGGTGGGACCTGGCCTTTCTCAGAGGTCCTGTCCACGCAGCAGCTGGGCCCTGGAGTCTACAGCTCACACTATCCTGCTGGAGGCCTGTGGGCTGAGGACTGTTACGTCAGGGCAGGAGAGCCCACCCCATGGCAGCTGATCCTGGGGCCTGTCTCTTTAGTCCAGCCTTAATCCCAGCAGGCTTTAGCAGCCATCTGGTCCTCTCCCTCACAGAGAAGCTGAGGGCATCCCAGGCTAATCCTGGCTGGAGGCTGGAGGGGTTGACCTTCATCCCCATGTGGGTGACCTAGACGCCACACTGAGCCATGGCTGCTCCTTTGCCTTTGCAAGTGTGTCTTTATTGCTGTGCGGGAGCCTTAGATGGGGTGTCTCCCAGCCCAGCCCAGGGAGAGGGGTCCTCAGAGACCATCGGTGGAGCTTCCCAGCCCAGTGATGGGGCAGCTGTGGCCCCGCCTGGCACAGGCCTTGCCTGGGGCCCAGGGTCAATTCTCCCATTATCTTCCACGCAGGTGGTGATCCTAGCTATCACACCTGTCTGAAGTGGGGTGAGTCAGGCCTACATCATGTAACCCCTACAAGCTCTGCTGCTGGACAGGGCCAGTGGAGATGACCGATCTCAGGATCGTGGTGACCTGGGTTCACTGCTAACCAGCAGTACCGTCAGCATGCCAACCCGGCCCTGTCGGGCCCTGGAGCCCTCCCCCTTCTGCTGCTCTCCACGCCAAACTTCCGCGAGGCACAGACTTTGCAGACTTGGGGTATCCACTGGAGAGAACACGTGAGAGCTGGCCAAAAGGCACAGCAGGAAGCAGCACGGCACTATGGCCAAATTGTGGCCTTGGAGCCTAGGTCAAATCCTGGCTCTGTCTCACTTGCTGTGTGACCTTAAACAAGTTACTTAACCTCTCTGGGCTCCATTTTCCTCATTGGAAAATAGGGATACTAATAATATCTCCCTTGCTGGGTCATCATAAGATTAGAAGAAGCTAATGGATGTAAAGCACTGTGCCCGGCATACAATTAACCATCGTCACTAGTGGGGACAATTGTAGTAATGGCTATGGGGTAAGTTTAGTCTGGTGGCAGGATTCCTTCTGCACGGGGGCTCACGGTAAGGGCTCTTTGTGCCCATTTAGCTCTGAGCAGACAGCCCAGAGGCCACCCACCCATCCATTGTCCATCTTTCCCCACAGCACACAGGAGTCTACCCCATCTTGTCCCGGAGTCTGCGGCAGATGGCTGAGGGGAAGGACCCCACGGAGTGGCATGTGCACACGTGTGGGCTGGCCAACATGTTCGCCTACCACACGCTGGGCTACGAGGACCTGGATGAGCTGCAGAAGGAGCCGCAGCCTCTGATCTTCCTGATCGAGCTGCTGCAGGTGTGACCCTGCGGCTGGGAGCCGGGGGTGGAGGGCAGCGTGGCGCCAGAGAGCCAGGAGGGCAGGGGTCCTCACAGGGAGCCCAGCCCCTGAACGCCAGCCACTTCTCTTTGGAGAGCAGGAAGGGTTCAAGAACCACAACTGGAATTTGACACCCCCTTCCCCAATCTTTTTCCTTTTCCAAGGGAAAAGTCCATTTGGGGTCAATTTTTAAAAATGCAGTTTGTTTTTGTGTTAGAAGCATTTTACTTCTATTGGCTGTCCACTTCCACTTTTTGTTTCCCAAAGTTTAGCGGTATATCTTCATTCCCACTCCTGTGGTGTGTGGGCTGTGATCTGGTTCTCCACTAGCCGGAGAGGCTCCCTGGAACAATTCACAATGTCTCACCTGAGCCCCAGAGTGATGGAGAACCCGTGTTTGTGGGGCCTGGGAGAGGGTCAAGCTCTGATCAGGACTCAGCTTCTGGGAGTAGCTGAGGATCAGCCTGAGGGCTCCGAGGGTGGGTGCAGAGAAGAGAGCACCGCCAGCAAAGGGGCTAACGGGCCTGCGGAGCGAGGCATCACATTCAGGGCACCGCCTCTGAACTGCTCACTGTACTTTTACCATGACGACTGCCAGCAGGTGGCAGTAAAGAGTCTTGTTCTGAATTAGTATCAGGATGCTTTCCTATTGAAAGTAAAGCATGTTGGCAAAGGGGTGCCTCTTCCTAACTCGCACAAAGGCTCTAATTCAGGGCAGGGCCCAGGGGTGTCGTTGCTTCCTCCTCTTGTTCATATGTATTTGACCAGCAAGCTTGATTCTGTGCGGATCCTCACGATGGAAAAGGCAGAGCTCACGTTCCGTGATATACGCTGGGGTCTGTTTTCTCTGCCCCCACCTGCTGGGCACCGTGGGGTGTTTGTGTGTGGGGGTCCTCGCCTCACTAACCTTCCGCTCTTGGGTCAGGTGGAGGCCCCGAGCGAGTACCAGAGGGAGACTTGGAATCTGAACAGCCAGGAGAAGATGCAGGCGGCGCCCATCCTCCACGGGGAAGGAAACCGGCTCTTTAAGTTGGGCCGCTACGAGGAGGCCTCTGCCAAGTACCAGGAAGCCATTGTCTGCTTGCGGAACCTGCAGACTAAGGTGGGAGGCCGGAACCTGCAGACTAAGGTGGGAGGCCGCCTGCTCGCAGCGCCGGCTGCTGGGACCTGCGGAGGGCGTGGCCTCCGCCCGCGCCCGCGGTGGGGGCGGGGCCAGGCAGCGGGGGGCGGGGCTCACCTTGGCCCTTTCTCCACCTTGCAGGAGAAACCCTGGGAGGTGCAGTGGCTGAAACTGGAAAAGATCATCAATACCCTCATCCTCAACTACTGCCAGTGCCTGCTGAAGAAAGAGGAGTACTACGAGGTGCTGGAGCACACCAGTGACATCCTTCGGCACCACCCAGGTGGGCTGGCGGGGGCGGGGCGCCGGCCCAGGGTGGGAGTCTCCTGTCCTCTGTGGACTTCCGTGTTAGACCTTAGTCCAGTAGGGTTTTCCCACGTTGGTACCCGTATCACCGGTGAGGGTGAGAGGTACTTATTGGAGGAGGTATTTTATTTAAATGTGCATTAGGCTAAGTATAAATGGCTCACTAAACTTGGGTTTGTGGGGAGCAGCAAACAGATTTGTTTGTTTTTAGAAAGGGCAATCTTATAGAAAAAATATTAGGTAAATTCTCGCACCAGTGCCGTGAGGGTGTATTTGTGAAGGTGGCATTTGAATAACATGAGAAGCACTAAACTTTTACGATGCACCAGTCCCTCGGTTCTTGGAGTTGGTCATCTCGTTTAGTCCTCTTAACAACCGTGTGGGGTGAGTGCAAGGTAGGGCCTGAAGCTTATTACACCGCTTCAGAACCTCAGAAAAATAGTACACAGTTAGGAATATAAAATTAGTTACAAGGCCTTGACAGGGTCCGCTCCAGGGAGGGGAGTAGGAACTACTATTACTCCAATCGCCTCCATCTTACAGTCGGGAAACCAGGTAGGGACTCAGGAGGGGTAGAGAGGTGAAAGATGGTCAAGGTTAAGGCCTTTGTTAGCTGCTAAGGCCCAGCGGGTAGGGGCTGCCTCTACGGCTGGGCAGTGGGTCTAGGCTGACTAATCCTCGGCAGGCATCGCGAAGGCTTACTACGTGCGGGCGCGGGCTCATGCGGAGGTGTGGAATGAGGCGGAGGCCAAGGCGGACCTGGAGAAAGTGCTGGAGCTGGAGCCGTCCATGCGCAAGGTGGTGCACCGGGAGCTAAGGCTGCTGGACATGCGCCTGGAGGAGAAGCGGGAGGAGGAGCGGCTGCGCTGCCGGCACATGCTGGGCTCAGGTGCCGCTCCCATCCTTGCTGGTGGTGCGGCCCCTTCCTCCCAGCCTGCGCCGGGCACTGGCCAGGCAGCAGATGACCTGGCCACTTCTGTTTAGTAGGCCAGGATTTCAGTGTCCCGTTTTAAAATGAAAAATACAATTTTAAATTCAAACTAATAGACGCCTATGATGAAAACAAAACAGAAACAACAAACACTCAAAGGGCATAGAAGAATTTATGCATAAAAGGCAAGTTTCCCATCATCCTCTCTGCCCATTCCTTTGCCTGGATGAGCAGTTTTAATTAACCTTTTATTTTGTTCTCTTAGTCGTTTTTCTATCTCCAAACTATGTTTAAATCAAAATTTCTCCACGATCATTTTTTCCATGTCAAGGAAAAAATGAGGTTTTGTTGAATGCTTTGTTGCTTCTTCTGTCTTTCTTTCTCTTTCTCCCAATTTTGGGTAGTTATATTTTTGGTTCTTTGCTGGGTTATTTTTGTAACTTTATACACTCCTTATGGAAGTGCATTGATTTTCGTTGGCTCAGTGACTTCTGTGCAGAACCAAGGTGGCAGGGCTGGGGCCTTCTCTCCCATCCCCCACATTCTCTTATCTAAGGATCTGACATACTTTTCCTTTTCCAGCATCTGGCTGTTAATATCTATGTTCTGTCTGTAGCAAAAATTCAGTCCTCTGTACTTGGTGGATAGGTTGATTCTAAAATTTTAAAACCAATAAATGGAATTTACATGAGTGTGACTGTGTATGCTTCCCTGCAGGGGCCCGTGGGATGCTGTGATTGCATTTGTTTTTCTGTGGTTGCAAATTCATGACCCCTGGGCCACTAGAATGAGTCTGTTTCTGGCACTGGGAGTAACTGTATATGTTTTAATGCAGGAGAATTTTATTTATTCTCTTCTTTCCTTTCTGGGCTACACAGGTAGTTTGGAGACTTAAATCCAACCCCCCTTGGAAGGAAGAGGGGTTCATTTTTTGTTGATTAATCTTTGTGTCTGATGGGACATCCAGGTATATTGTGGGAGAACCAGGAGGGAACCAGGAGGTGGTAAAGGCGAGGGGGACAGTTAACACCCACGAGTAGGAAGGAGGGGGTGTCCTGAGCAGGAGGAGATGGCCAACAAGATGTCTCCTGGGCTTCTGACTGCCTGGGAGAGAGGCCTGGCTGGCGTTCTGGACACAGAGCTCCGGTGTGGCTCAGGGAATCGAGGCCCAGTCGGGGCCTTTGTTCAAGGGTCAGGGACTACAGTGTGAAGATTTTCCCACTTCCATTGTGCTGTCCGTTTTCTGTGTGTAGTGTTCCCACAGGCTGCCCGCTTCTCTAAGTCCAGGGAGGACCTCACTTCATCTGTGTCCCCCTGCAGAACTCATGCCCAAATATATCCCAGGATTCTCTGTGTTTCTGTCCACCTCAACCTGTGTGAAAGTCTCCCCTCAAAGCCCCTGGACATTCGCCAGCTCAATAAGAAAGAAGGGCGGGGCCAGGACCCCATGGAGCATAGTGGAGACACCCAGACATTAGCGCTTGAGGAGGTGTTGAGTTGGTACCACTGGAGACCTCCCCTCCAAGCTGGAGCAGTCCTTAAGGGCAATTTGATTATAAAGACCCAGGAATGCCTTCTTCCAGGTCATCCAGTAGGTGCAAATCAAGCCAGACTTCGTTTCATGACTCTCTGGGTGAGATTTCCTTCAGCCTCAGCCTCTCCAGGATTTCTAATTGCCTGTCTTCATTGAATGGTGGGTACAAAGAATGAAACCTGACACAATCTCTGTTTACATGGTCTCTTAATCAACACTGCAGGGGCTTTTCCTTCTGGAGGCAGCCTCATGGCGACTTTCTGGTCAGTTCTGCCTCATCAAGCACATTTATTACTTGTGTATTTTTCTTTCATGAATTCCCATGTGAGGTGGTGTGTGTGTGCACGCGTGTATATATAAATGTATATATGTATACACAGAGCGAGAGAGAGCAGAACGAGACACCTGATCTGATCATTACTATCATCCAGAGGCAGAGACTGATCCACTTTTTAGAAACCATGGCATCTCTCCCTATCTCACCATTGTACAGGAGGGGAATGCAGAGATAAGGGTAACCGACCTAGGGCCCCCAGCAGACAGCCTCCCCATCCTATCTGCGAACCCTGGCAACAGCCTCCAACGACGTCTGGCTGGCCAGGTCTGGGCAGGCAGATGCAGGAGTTTGCAGCAGGCATCTCTCAATCTCTCTTTTTTAAAATATATTTCTTACTGTAGTAATTATTCAACACATAAAATATTTCCCTATGTATAGGTTCCCCATTTCTCAGTTATGTTTCAACACACCATGCCCTCCACCAAATCACCCAGTGTTCTGTCCAGTGGGCTAGGGGGAATCTGTTGAAGGTCCCTTTTGTTAGTGTCCAAGGATCTAGCTGGAAGCCTGTTGTTTTTTTTTTTTTGTGACCAGCAGAGGGCAGAAGATAACAAGCAGCCATGGCTCCTGGGTCCGGAGCAGGCTTTTGCTGGAGCTCCGGGGAAAGCTTTGGAATCTGCTCTTCACCAGCCCTGACACCACATAATCCCTCAGGGCCACTGGACCAGGTGGACTGCTGACAGTGAAGGAAGTATTTAGAGCCATGGAATCAGAATGCCAATATACTAGGACTTCAGTCCCGTTCTCTTATACAGACAGGTAAATGGAGGCTCAGAGAAGGGCAGAAAGTTTCTAGACCCCACTTTAAAAGTGGGGTAGACCCAGGACTAGCATCCAGGTTTCCAGAATTCTCATTGGGGTTCTTTGTAGTATATTGTGCTGACTCCCTCACCGGAAAATATGATGCATTTTATAAATAAAAAGGAAAGGAGAACAATAGGAAACTCCTCCTAGGGAGCTACCTTGAGCATGTCAGGAGCCTGTTTGGAGAAGTTAGAGGGGTTAACGCAAGACGCCCCCTCTGGCCTCCTCCCTTCCTCTGGGGATCATCACCTCTGCCCAAGGCATTTCCTCCAGCTATGGACCACACTCTGGCCTCTGAGTCTATGGACCACACTCTGCAGCGTACAGGGACTTGAGACCAGGGAATGATTTGGGAGAGTCCAAAGGGACTGGGCAGCAAGAGGGTCCCCTGCAGTGCTATAGAGAGTGTTCTTTTTATAGCCACTCTAGCAAACTACCGTACGTTTAGTGGTGTCAACAACACAAATTTATCCTATGACAATTCTGGAGATCAGGAGTCCCAAAATGGGTCAACAGGTTGTGCTCTTTCCAGATGAGAGAGAATCAGTTCCTTACCTGTTCCAACTCCTTGAGGCAACTTGCACTTCTTGGCTTGTGGCCCCATCCACATCCTCAAAGCCAGCAGTGTAACATCATCCAGTCCCTCTGTGCATCCCTCTACCTCGGAGAGAGAGCCTGTGCTCCCTGCCTCCCTCTTCCAAGCACCTGTGGGAAAACATTAGGAACACCTGGATAAACCAGGTCCATAGTCCCCTCTCCAGATGCTTCACATCGGCGACGTCCCTTTTTCCAAGAAGGTAAGCTATTCACAGATCTGGGACATTAAGACACAAACCAGGATAGCGCTGACCAGTTTCCATTCACCGCCAGCTCCGCCGTCTGCCCTGCTCTCTCCCCTGGCAGGTGTGGAGCACCCAGCTCCTGGTACTTGGCCTCCATTTGAGTTGGGCCAGCAGGAGGCACCAGCCGGGGGTCTGGGTGGGCGGAGAGAAAGCCAGGCCTTTCTGTCTCCCACACCCTCCTTGCCGGGCTGTGGTTTTGCAGTGGCCTTGCTCTGGGACCTGGGTCACAGGTGATGTGAGGTGGCCCTTCTAGGCCAAAACTCTCAGTGGAGCAGGAGGGCCTCACAGGGCCCTCTAGACCCGAACTGGGCACAGCCTTCCACCCCCGCTAGTCCTTCTATTCCTTGCGCTTCTTCAATCCCAGGTCACCTTCCATCAGCTCTCACAGCCACCTCTGTAGATTCCAGTTCTCTACCTGGCCCCAGGTCCCCTCATGGCTGCAGGGAGGGAAGGAGCATGAGAGAGGTCGAGAAACGTGTGTAGGGCTGGAATTTGAATTCAGCCTCCGATGCCAGCACGGGGCACCTGAGCCAGCTTTCTCCTGCCCTGTTGGGGCTGGGCCTCCTCTCAGGAGGCGAGGACTCCCTCTGTTCAGAGCCACTTGCTGAGAGGGCTTTAGCCCGAAGCGGCAGCTCAGGTGTGGCATGCATCCCAAGGTTGATGGCACAGCAAAGGGGCAGAGCATGTGTCCCCGTGTTGCTTGTCACAGGACACAAAAGTCACGAGACTGCCAGCCACCCTCAGCTGGGTATATTCAGCCCACCGTTCAACCTTCAGAGACTGGGCTCTATTGGAGGCTTGGCATGAGCCCTAGGGCGACTAAAGCTGCACCCTGTTTTGAGTGCCTTCTCCCCACTTCATGGTGGGCAGCCTGGGCCACACAATTGCCAGTGGCTGAGCCCAGAACAGACACACACAGAGCATGGATTCAAAGCAGGACCTGTTCCCTGCACATCCAACTCCTATACAGAGCAGGGGTGAGGGGGGGCCACGCGAAGAAGGCAGAGCTGGCATTTCTTTTCACTTACTACAGGTGAGGGTGCAGAGAGCTGGGAACCCAGGAGTCACTGGGGCTCCCGACTCCCCTTACCTCCCCCAATACTAGAAAGCCCATGGCAGATGCAGGCCTGGCCCTACCATGTCACACCTGTGTGATGACAGGTGTCAGTCTGGGTGTGAATCCTCTGACAGCTCAGCCCGGGACGCCTGATTTCATTCTCCCCCGCAGGGCTGGCCGTGGTTTGCACCAGGGATGCGGCCTTGTGTCTCGCCTTGGTCCCGTGCTCCCCAGTGTGGGCCATCTCGCCCAGCGGGGCCCCTGCTCCCTGGGAGGGGCTGCTTCCTGCCCAGCCCCTTTCCCACTCTTCCCCCCTGCCTGGGCTTTCATGGAAAGGTGAGGTGAAGCCCCATTCTTATTTATGGTGCTTACAGTGTGCAGAGTTCCTGGCCTAATTACAATCGTTCCATTACTTCAGGTATTCTCATTAGTGCGAGAATCTGATGAACAAAGAATCTCGCCTTTCCTCTTGCCACCAATAAAAATATCATTTGAAGATGTAGTGGAGCATTCGTCTTTTCTCAGCAGTCTGGAGGCTGGCAGCTCTTACGGAGAGTGATAATGTCTGGAGGGCAGAGAGGTGCGTCTGCTGCGCTCGCTGCTGTGTTCCCAGGAGCTAGAACAATGCCTGGGCCGTCGCAGGCCGCAGACGTACTGGCTGAATGAGGCAGTTTAAGACAAACTCGCCTCCATTTTGACACGGACAAGGACCCTCAGAAATCGACCGACACCATATTTGGCAGAGGAGGCCCAGAGGTGAGAGGGGACATGTCCAAGGTCATAATGGTGAGTCGCTGACTGAACCAGATTGGGATGAAGCTTGACTGGGAGCCAGTGTTTTCTCGAGTAGCCCACATGTAATTTGCAGCTTTGTTTTCCTCACATTTTATTTGTGCCTTACCAGTGATTTCCCTACCCGTTGGAGGCATGACAGGATCCCCCCTCTTTTTAAACATCTCCCCACTGTTTTCTGGCATTTCTTACGAGGCCGCTGGCTCACAGGCTTCTGGCTGACAGGCTGACCTGCCCTGCTCCCTCTGGGGGCTGCCCCTGCTCTCACCTCTCCAGCCCATCTTTGAAAGGAAGAGAGGAGGGGAAGTACATCTAACAGCTGCTTAGCACAGAGGACAGAGGTGACTGCAGTCGGGCTGCCAGCTCTTCTGGAGTAAGGAGAGAGACGCCAAGTCAGAGACAGGGACCTGGCCTGTGGGGGTAGCATGTAAAGGGCATAGTAGGGGGTGAGTCAGCTGCCATGCTTCCTACTATGACTGAGAGAAAGATGGGGGGGAGAGGAATGAGGTAGATGTGCAGAGCAGAGAGAGAGAGGAGGAAGAGGAGGAAAGAGGAGCACGAGAAGAGAGGATTTTTAAGATCTGATTCCCACATCTGACACCCATGTATCCCCACTGTAGGTGAAACCTCTTGCTGAAGCTACTAGAACCCCCTAACGAAACCCAGGAAGCGTCAGAGGGGAGCGGCCAGCACGGGCCACGGATGTCCCGTGGCTGTGCTCTAATGCAGGGCGATCTTGAGCCTGTGTCTGAGGCACACCTGCCACAAGGGCCCAGGCGGGCAGGCTGGAGAGAAGAGCCATCCACGGGAATGTGATACGTGCCACAGCTCATTGACAATCTTCTAGGGGTCAGATTACAAAGTAAGAGGTGGCACTGATTTTAACCCAATACGTCAAAACTATCATCTTATCATTAATGAGATACTTTGCATTCTGTTTCTCTCACTGTCTTTGAAGTGTGTGGCTTTACAGTACAACCCCATCCGGATGGACGGTCACCTTCCGAGGACTGTGTTCCCACAGTGGAGAGAGATGACTGCAGAGACAGGGATGCTTCGAATGAGCGTGTCTCCGGTCCTGCACTGATCCCAGCCGCCACATTGTGGATTTACTGTTCCCCAAACTTTGTGTAAACACGATGTGACTGTGGACAGCTGGCCCTTGAATAATAGGTCCACTTACACGAGGACCTTTTTCTCTCTGTGGGTTTCATGGTCATGGATTCAAACAATAGTATGTCAGAAGCAGGATTGAGTCCCCAGATCCAGAGAACTGACTATAAATTTTATCTGAATTTTTCGACTCTGTCAGGGTTGGGGCCTATCATCCCTGAGCTGTGTTTCTGTTTTCTTGTCTGTGTTTTCTCACGCCAGTGGGTCCTAAGCTCAATGTGTTCACCTAGAGGTCTGGTCTCTGGGGTCTGCGGCCGGTGGAGGGGTATCGACAGTTTTGGTGGGGGCTGGAGACAGAGTACCTACCACTCCCATCATCCAGCTGTGATGAGGATCTAGGAGAGGAAAAAGGGCTGCCATTCACAGTTGCACAAGTCGTTCATCAAACAATTCCAGGGGCTCTGCTTCCCTTTGCTGTATCTTAGACACGTGCAGTTAGTGCAAGTTTTCAGTAGATGGCAGGCAAGTGTCTTGAAGAAAGGGGTAGCTTCTCCCAATTTTCAGTTGCCATTTTTTTGGCTAGTGTCATCCTCTGTGTTTTAGCTAAGTTGGCCTGTGAATCTTAGTTTCCAAGGACAGCATCTGACGACGTCCCCATCGGACACTGGGCAGCATCAGTGTGTCAGAGCCCAGCTAGGAGTGACAGCCAGCTCAGCTAATGCCTGGGACTTGGTCCTTTCTCTCCATCCAGTGGAATCTCATCCTTGGAGGGTGTGACTCAGGAATGGTGGCCAGGATGGAATTGTTAGATATGACAAGACAAAAGGGGTGTCCTCTGGGATGATCACACCTGAGAGTGGTCATTAGACTCCTGAAGGACTCCCCTCCCAGGAAGCTCCGGAAGAACCCCTCTATGCGTGTCTTTCTGGGGTTCTGTTCTGAAGGTAGGCGTGGGTCTCATTTCCCAGTCTCCTCATCTGAGGGGCCCAGCTCAGGACTCACACACATGGTGCCTGACTCCTGTACGATATGTGAGCCAAGAGTTTCTCCAAGTCACCCTGCTGTGCTGGGTTCTCCTATCTGTCTCCGCCCTGCACCCTGCCCCTGAAGCCATCTGCACGGACACTTCAGTGGCTCCCTCTGATTCCAGTTGAGTCTTCCAATGGAAGCGCCATCAGGAGACATGGGGCTGAAGGACAGCGCAGTCCCCTCAGCTTTCTTTCTGGGGGCCCTCCTGGCCTGAGCCAGGGAAGGTCATGCCTCTAGTCAAGGCAGCCCCTGAACCCAATTCTCACTGTATTCATATCTGTGGCCGTGGTCAGAAATGGTCACCAACTGGGTGAAAACAATCCAGATTTATTACTTCAAAGTTCCAGGAGTCTGAAGTCTGGGTCTTTGGGACTAAAATCAAGGTGCTGGCAGGGCGGGCACCTTCTGGAGGTTGCAGGGGGATGCATACCTGCCTTTCACCTTCTAATGGCCACCAGCACTCCTTGTCTCACGGCTGCACATCCCTCCCACCTGGTTCCCATGCCTGCTTTCCTCCTCCGATCTCCTGCCTCCCTCCTATCAGGACCTGTGAGCACGCCCTCCACGCCCGATGACCCAACAACATCTTCATCTCAAGAGCATGTCAGAAAAGTCTCTTTCGCCATGTAAGGTAACTCCATCTCAGGTTGCAGGGATGAGAACGCGGGCATCTTTGTGGGGGGCATTATTCTGTGAACCATACTGTATTTAGGGGTTCGGTAGCCATGTCCTCCCTCATTTCTAGGGGCGATAGTGATGGTAGTTGGGGGCCCTGCACTGTCACTGAGGGTTTCGTTATGTCCTGCCCTCACCTCTGTGCTGTCGCCTTTAAAACTTTCCTCAAATTACCCAGATGGAGGGTGCTCCTGGATTCCTGTTCCGCCTCAGCTAATACACCAGGCAGCTAATTTAGTCTTTGTGATGGTCTTTAAGGAGCATTTCCAGCCCCCCTCTGCCCCTTCCTCGTCCCTTTTTATGTTTACAGGACTCAGGGGTTGGGAAGATTAATGGGTCCAGGCCTACCTGGCTAGGTCCTGGCAGAGCTGCGATTTGAACCAGAACAAAATTTCTGACCCCAGAGCACCCTTTTCGCCCCTTGGAGTTGTTTCCATGATGAAGCTTTCACCTTCTGAGTGGTGACATGATTGTGATTTGCAAAAGCTACAGGTGACTGTTCTCAGTGGTTTCGGCTGTCCCCTTGCATATGGCATTGGTGTCATTGCTACCTTCAGTTTGGTTGTCACATTAAAGCTAAAGCATGGCTATTATCCAATTGTCATAACAGTTACCTGAGGTCCCCCAGAGATGATCTCAGTGACCCCTGTCCTGCCATCTCCAGGGCCTCACCAAGGCTGTTACAAAATGAAGGAAGAGTGAATGCTCTGGAGTTGGAGAGCCTTGGATGCCTCACCCAGTCTGACCACTTACTAGCTGTGCGATGTGCAAGCCTCTTCACCTCTCAGAGCTGGATTTTCCTCACTGGAGATCATGACTGTTGCTACCTCATTGGGTGACTGTGAGAACTAACTTGGCTGATGCCCATATAGTACTCACAAAGGCTAACCATGACAATGAGGGCTTAGCTCGTGCCGGCTGCTTTTATTAGGATGATCACAATGCACACTTCTGCTCCACGGTCACCCATGCGTACACCCTGGCTGCCCCCCAGCACTCCCAGCCATGTGTGTGCCTTCTGGAAGCCCCGTATTCAGGTGTCCTCTGTATTCTGGCCGAAGCCCTGCTCCCTGGCTCTATGTGAGAGCGGATTCTCACTGCCTTCCTGCAGCCTCGGCGACTGCTGCCAGTGTGGGAGGGATACTCAGCCTCAGGGAGCCGGCGGCATAGTTCGTGCCAATGTGAATGGTGTGACCTTTCACGATGTCCTTTCTTTGTAATAAATATTGCAGATGGCTAACAGTGAGACTTCAGTTCTTTCCCAGCTACTTTTCAGAACCTTGGTGGGGAATTCTAAGCAAGGAAAGTGACACTGATCTCAAAACTTTGTATCCCTCATGCTGACACTTCGCATTTGTCCCTTAGAAATGACTGCTCTTTGCTGGGACTTTGGTCTCTGGCTGGCCCCTCGGGGCTGCCCTGTCAGTTTCTGGGGTCCCATTCCATCTGAATGGCCCAAGTTCCTATCTGAGGAAGGAACATGAAAGGCTGTCTCTGGCCCACCAGGAGGGGAGGCTTGACTGCAGGGCAGCTGCAGCAAAGAGGCTTCCTCTGATTCAATGAAGCCATCCGCTGTCTCTCCAAATGCTCCTTCCCCTCAGTGCCTCGTTTTGGTTAATTTAGGAACAGCTGCCCTCTGCGGGAACTGGTCTCCGGCAGTGTGCAGAAGCCAGCTCCCCAGGAAGGGTGTGAAATGGGCTGGGCGCAGCTTAGCTGGGGATTTAGAGGTGAGGATCTCTGGGTCTGACATTTCAGTGTTTTCTTCTTTTGTGAGGTGCCGCATATGTGGGTGAGTGATTGAACTAGGTTATTCCTGGGGCGAGTCAAAGGCAGCTGGAGAACCTGGAACTCTGGGCTAAGGAACCTAGTGAGACGGGACACTGGTCACCAGAACCGTTTCCTTGGGTCTCTGGGCATGCAGCTGGCTGCTTCCTGGCTCCTGGTGGTGAGACAGGCCCACGTGATGAGCTCCGGCCTGTGGAACAGGGGGAAGTGATGTGGGCCACTCTTGAGCCTGGCCCCTAGGATCCTTCTGCCTACTGATGGTGCCAACGTGTCACTGAAGGCATATGTCTGACGATGGTGGGGCCCTACCCCAGAGGGGGCCAGGGCTCCAAAGGTGGACTCATTGGACTCCAACTTCATGAGACTGAACTTGCTTCAACCATACAATCTTTTGAAGTCTTTGGTGTTTTTGTGGTCCTGGGGATGCCCTGGTGGACTCTAAGTGCAAGTGAGAGGCTTCTGTTGGAAGAAGTGGTAGGACAAGCTGAGAGATGGTGCTGGAGTGCAGGAGCAGAGAGACTTGTCTGGGCTGGCGACATACCTACCCGGATGGGGCACACACATATGAGATGAGGAAACTGAGGCTGTCACTGGTTAAAGCCAGCGAGCGTTTATAATCTGGTGGGGAGCTGAAGTTGATGACTCTAATCAGCATGTTGCACGGCACAGACATGGCTGAGCCTCACCCAGCCTGTCAGCGACCCTCGTCTCCAGCTCCAGAATGGTCAAGCCACTTCCTTGGAGGCCCAGACCCTCTTATCCAGGAACAATGAAATGATCACACAGGCATGAATAATGGCCGCTCACAGGTGTCCACCTCCAAGTCCCTAGAACCTGTGAATTTGGGAGGTTAACATGGCAAAAGGGAGTTAAGTTGGCAGGTGGAAATATGTTTGCGAACCAGCTGGTCTTAAAATAGGGAGATTATCCGGGATAATAGGAGCAGCCCTGCATAACCAAGGCGGGGCTTACAAGTGGAAGAGACGGGAGCAGCAGAGAGGAGCAGTGTGAGAAGGACTCAGCCTGACTTGACCGGCTTTGAAGGAGGAGGAAGGGGCTGCGTGCCAAGGAGTATGTGTGGTCTATGGGAACAAGACAAGGCAAGGGAATGGCTTCATCCTTAGATCAACCTGGAAGGAACACAGTCCTGCCATCATCTTGATTTTAGCCCAGCCTATTCCATTTTGGATTTCTGAATTCCTGAACTATAAAATAACATATTTCTTGTTGTTCTACACCACTAAGTCTGTGGACATAGTTACAGCAGTCATAGAAAACCAATATAGCTCCAACTTTTGAGGTCACCAATATCCAGGGTCATTAGTGTAAAGAGTGTGTCCTGAGCATCATCCCCTGGTCAATTTCATATCTGGCTCCTCTTCCTTCACAGACCGTATCACTCGGATGCTTTAGTTCCTATGACACTCTGCCTTTTCCTCTCATCCTCCCTAGATGTCTTCTTTCATTCTTGGTCTTCTGTTTTTCCAGTCTCCTGTAAGCTATTTTACTCCTTTTGTATGAGAATCCTGACTTTGAAACTACTCTACACTGTCGCTTTCTGGGAGGGTCTATAGATGCTTATTTATACCACCGAGAGTCAGATCCACAAAACCAATTAAATTCCAGCTGAAGGACCATTCATAGAATGAAATTATAGAATCATCATAGAATGAAAATGTCTACAAGCCATTGGGGTGAGTACATGATGGCTAATCTGTTGATAACACTTTCTGCTACAATTCCAGGCAATCCCTCACTACTGTGAAAAATTAACTCCAGGTTTTCTTTGGCATTACCCAGAACACTTGAAAGGAAGACACAGAAGCACAGCAATATAGTATTTCTCAGGAAATTCCAATGCATGCTGAGGCTGGAGTTCAAGTTGGTAGCAAGGAAGAGCTGTTTCATACCCTCAGCCCCAGCTTCACATTCTGTGGGGTTTCTTCTCACAGTTGACCAGGAAGCAAGTAAAATTCCACAGAGATAATCAAATTCATCAGTAAGAATTCTTTCCCACTAAAACTGGGATTATCCTGTAAGTAAATTTCAAACAGGGGAATGCCTCTAATTAGAATTATAATCATACTGCTCGACGTGCTTTCCCCCATTCCACTGTATTTTCTTCTTTTTTTCCTTTTTCCTTTTTTAAATCACCAGTTTAAAAATACATCTATTAGAAAGGTACACAAAGATTAGCTCTTAATTTTCAATTTTGCTTTCAATCTTCCTTTAAACAGAGCATCTTTCGCCAATAGGTTTTTTTCTTCTTCTGTAACCTTGAGCAGTGGCGTTACAATCTACATGGGGAAGAAACACTCATTCTGAACTTGGGTAAAGAAAAAGCATAATCACTAAATGAAACACAAGCTATTTAAAGAGACACAGGAAGCTGGGACATAGAGCTAGAAATATTGGATTCTCACACGTTCCTTATTACTGTGGGCTCACTGGGATCCCAGGTCGTGTTGCCTGTGGAAAAAAGATCCATCCAACAAATGGTTTAAAAAAATAAAATGTGAAGCCACATGTCATCCTTTCATCTTGATGAAGGTCCAGTTCATAATGACATTTTGTCTCAGACAGTGCTCAAGTGCTTTGGCTTCTCTGTAGAACTCTTTGTAAGCTGAAACAGTGCAGGCTCAAAAAAGCACAGAATTAGAGGGAAAAATTTTACTTCTTTCAAGTATGAACTTCGTGGAAATCAGCATAAAATGGAAGACAGAGCATGTTTACAATCAAAGCCTCCTTTTCAACACATCTTCAAACACAGTCCCAATTTAATTATTTAAACTCCGTGTCCAAGAGCGGTATCAGGCTAGGAACAAATACAGCATCTTGACACAGATTTGTGTAAATAGTGATGCCGAAAGCTTCATTTGTGGAGTGATTACTGTGCATTCCTTCTTCCAGAAATGTGCTGGGTATTAAGGTAGAGCTGTCTTGCACTTCTACCCCTGGCTCTGGACAAGCCACGGTCTGAAGGGCCACTGTGGGGAAGGGGAACAGCGGGACTTTCTTTGAGGGCAGTTTCCAGCCTCCTCTGAAGCAGGACTATTTTGCTACTAATTCTATAGATTTCAAAGGGTATCTGTGTCCTACTGAATCCTAGGCCTTAGCTCTCTGAAATCCTACTTCTCACCTCTTGTCCTCACTTTTTCAATTTTCCCCACATAGATGACAATCTTGGTTACATCAAAATGTTGTGTCTGTATTGTCTTAATGGCATGACTATTACGTACGTCATATTTAACTACGGCTGTAAATGCTGATGCTGCCAAGCACAGGGATGATATGCGGATGCTCTCCTCCCACCATTGCTCTCTGACAGTCTAGGTCAACACAACAAACTCGAGTGATTCTTTTAAAAGGCAAGTTAGCACATGGACTGCTCCACTTACAATCCTGCAAAGTGAATCTCCTTTCCCAGTTCAGTCCACTCCAGCCACACAGGCCTAATTGGTGTTCCTGGAATGTGCTGAGTACGTGCCTTTTGCAGAACCATTGCCCTTATTTTGTCTCTGCTTCCCCAGAGACCATGGTCACCAGGGAGGTGGAAGCAGGGGAGGGATGGAAAGGGGGGAAAAGGTGGTGGTAAGGGTGCTGAAACTCTGGCGGAGGGTGTGGTAGGAGATATTCACAGACTGAGATGCAATTTCAAAGGTCTTTTTCAGCAGTACCTTCTCAGCTACTCTATCAAAAGTTGAACCTTCATCCCCAACCTGGTGTTTTCCATTTCCACTTTATTTCTCTCCATAGCATTATCACCATCACATGTTATAGGCTGATCTTATTTCCCTCATATTCCACCACTAGAATGTAAGTTCCTTAAAAGCAGGAATTTTTATCTGCTTTATTTACTACTGTGTTTCCGGTGCTTAGAACGGTGCCTGGCTCTCCAGATCCCTCTCAATATTATTTCCCACACGATCAGTAATAAGGCGATTCATCCACTTTCATCTTTTTTTCTTCTAATGACATGCTTTCTATATCCTACTCTTTCAATCTGCATCAGTTACTCTCTAGAATTTCCACAAGCTGTCATTCTGGGTCATCCCTTTGCCTCCTATGGATTATCGTCCTTGTCTCCTGGAGCCTATGTTTTCCTCTTACTAGATTTACTCCTTTGTTGGGGTGTAGCACATCCTCTCATAGCTTTCTGAGAAAAGGTACATGGGAGATAGTTTTTTTGTATTCTTTTATATTATGAATAACTGAAAATGTATCGATTTTGCCATCACATTTGACTAATACTTGGCTAGTTATAGAACTCTAGCTTAGAGATCACTTTCAGAATGTTGAAGTCCTTAACTCATCATCTTCTGTCTCTTATTATCTGAGGTCCCTATAACAAAGTACCACAAACTCGGTGGCTCAAACAACACACATGCGCCATCTCACAGTTCTGGAGACTGGAATTCCTAGGGCAAGGTGCCAGCAGGGTTGGCTCCTTCTGCTAACTGGGAAGGAGAAATCTGTTCCTTTCTCCTAGTGTCTGCAGTTTCCCTGGCCATCTTTGGCTTTCCACGACTTCTGCTTCATCACTCCAATCTCTGCCTGCATGTCACCTGCTGCTCTCCCTGTGTATGTGTCTGTGCCCAGACTGTCACTTTTTATAAGGACACCAGTCATACTGGGCCACCATACTCTAGTAGTACCTCATCTTGACACATAATTCAATGACAATAATGATAATACTTATCATTCTTTTTGCACTCCTGGTCCTGAGTCTCAAGCCTGGGTCCATGGCTTTCATAGTTTGCATTTTAGCAAACTACAGGGTCAGAGGGTCAGAGGGTGTGAGGGGGTGTACAATTCAATTATCAATATAACACTTACCTTTTAGGTGAGATAAAGTGTCTCCTATTATTTATTTTATCAATTTTCCATTGTCCTTTGCCACCATTTCTCTGTCAGTTGAATGTTGAACCTCGTGGATCGATATTCTCAATTTTGTATCCTTTACTTCCTGTTGGCCTTCTCTTTTATTGTCTTATTTTGGGGATATTTGGTTTTATTTTCACATTTTTCTGAAAAATTTTGTATGGCTGCTATTATATTTTTAATTTCTAAGAGCTCTTTTTTTTTTATTATCTCCATTTTAGGGGATTCTGTTCTTATTTCATGAGAACAAAATCTTCTTTTATCTCCCTGAGGATATTAATGATAAGTTTTCCTTCTGTTTCCTATATTAACTTGATTTTACCAAGTTTCCTTTTTTCGAGCTATGTCTGTTTTGGGCTTTCTTATATTGGGATTTTTCTCTAATGTCTAGAGATTCTTGTCATAAAGACAAAACTCAGTGGAATTCTAGGCAGCTATTAAAAAAAGATGAAATCGTGCCCTTTGCGACAATCTGGATCATGTTAAGTGAACTAAGTCAGACAGAAAAAGAGAAATACAAGATGGTTTCACTCACATGTGGAATATAATGAAACAAAACGGACACACACTGGTAACCAGAGGGGTGCAAGCTGGGGAGGGATGGAAGGGAGGGAACAGGTGGCGGTAATGACAGAGGAGAGTTCAGAATGGGATGCTGCCTGGGTCTCTAGACAGACGCTTTCCAGAGCACTAACGGCCAAAGAGGCAAAGCTTATCTCTTCTGCTCAAGGATTCCTGCAATCATCAGTTTAATGTTTTACCCAACACAAAAGGAGCCCGGGACCACCAAAAGGGATCTTCAAAATGCTGGAGGTTACTACACAGACATGGAGGATGGGGCTGCTGACAAGATGGACCTGTAAATTCCTTTTGGCTCAGAAGGCTTTTAGAACTAAACTGGGAAGTCTCTCTCTTCCTATCTCACCTGGAGCCACATGCAGTCATGGCCTGGTCTTGGATATTTAAAAGTAGTCCCTTCTCATCAATAGCCCTTCCTCAGGCTAACAGAGGGATAAATGTCATGGCACTCAGGGCAGCTCTTCCTGCCCAGGAGACTGTCTCCTGCTTTGCTTTCTCCTTCATTTTCTCTAATAAACTTATAAAACTGCACTCTCACGCTCAAGAATTTTTTCTTGAACCGTTGGCCACCGCACCCGAGTCCCCACATCAGTAAGGGTGCTGGAACTCTGGTGGAGGGTATGTTATGAAACATTCACAGCTTGGGGTGCCATTTCAATATCCCAAAACAAATCTAGCAGTGTGAACAAAAGAAATCATAAATATTACTATTAATTAATCATTAATATTACTATTAAAAGAGTAAGTGGTGCTCTCATGAAAGTCACCTCCATTGTCCCCAGTGAGTGGAGGTGTGTCTCCAGCTTAAACCCCAGATACGGCATCTCCAGCCCTTCCTTCTGCTTCTCCCACCATCTGCGGGTGCCCTAAACGCCTCGCCTTGACAGCTAGGACAAGACTAGTTTACTGTGTTACCTGTTCCTCTCCTTGTCTTTTGTGGCACTGGTTGGTGGGCGTCCTTGCTTGTGTCTAGACCCTCGTACTCACCCAAATGTCCCCAGATCCTCTTAGAGCATGGGGACATTGAGATATTGCTCCAGTGCTGAGTGAATGAAGGTCATCTCTTGGCAGAAACCTTGAGGCTCCCCAAGAGGGAAGACCAGCCTCCCGGCTTCTCTCACCTCCACATATTTGGGCTTTGTAATATGCTCTGGGGGTCTGCAGCCTCGCGTGCAGCCTCTCTCCAGGGCGCCCTCTGGATGACACAGGTCTTATCCATTTTGAATCTCGGGCCCCCTCCACATGCCTGGCACGTAAGTATGTGCATAATACCTAGTTGAGCAGAAACTCAGTGACTGAATAACAGTCTGGGAACAGACCTTGATTATTTGTGGTTTAACACCGGATACCCAGGGTGGTTTATTTAATTGTCATTTTCTTTGGGAATTCATTATTGTTTTATTTCAGTGTTGCTTTTCCAAAGATCTGCTTCTCCCTGGGCCTGCGGTGATTGCTTTGAACCAGGCTGATCAAATGCCGGGCAGCTGTGTGAGGGGAACTCAGGGCTCTGGGGAGGAGGAAGCTGGAGCCGACAAAGCTGGAGCCCTGGAAACACAAAGCCAGAAGACTGCCACAGTAGCAGAGGAACAGCAGACACAGCCAGAGACAAGCTGCGCCTGCAGCCTGAGGACAGGATGGCCACACCCTCTCAGGAGGAGCGCTGAGCTCAGAGAGGACAGTCTGGCCAGGCAAGCAGGACCCCGGGGCTTCTAGCCATCCGTCCCTGCACCCTCAGTTTCTCACCACTGCCAGGCATCTGTCTCCAAATCCAGATGCTTCCTTCTTCTAACAAAGGGCTGGGCTCCGGGGTCAATGGGTTGAGTTTCAGTCTTGGTTCTGCTGCTTCTCCTTGCGTGACCTTGGCTTTCGGCTCCCCAAGTGGCAATCTCCTCACCCCCAAAGTAGGAATCGTCATCATGCCTGCCGCAGCTTTTTTGAGGCTTAGATGAGGTCCGTGTGTGACAGGCAGTTGTTCTGTTCTCTAGCTCTTGGTGCTGTTCCTCTGTGGCCGAGGGGAAGCAGTGAGCACCCAGGCCCCAGAAGGGTAGCTTTGATGAAAATGAGTGCTATTATTGACTGTGTTCTTTGCAATCTTATCTCAGTAGCCTGAGCCCAAGTCTTGGGGGTTTTATCCTCTGACAGTTGCGATGGCTCCTGTATTGAGTTTCCACAGTCAGTTAGTGGTGGAGTGAGCTCCCCGTTGCTGGAGGTATTCAAGAAGTTCCTGGATGACATCTGTGCAGGACTGAGGGCTTCCTGGGAGCCCCTCAGTCAGTTAGCGAGGAGAGGTTTTTATTCTGTACAACAGTGAGCAGGGGCCTCCATGTGTTAGCATGCTGCTGGCAATTAAAATGGGGAGACTTGAATCTGAAGAGACTTCCAGCTCCGTTGTTTGCCCTTTTACTCTTGTCTGTTGCCATGGGAACGGCAAGTGATTGCAATCACACTGTTTGTATTGTGTGCTTGCTCCCATCAATGCGGCTTTTGAAAAATAAGAAATACAAATCTTGACTTCAGTATGCCACTCATTGCTATTCAGAACAAATCCCTGAGAAGTTCTGTCCAACGCTCCCTTCCCAGCGCACTCGCACATCTGTGTGCACGCACGTACTCACGCACGCACGCATGTATCGGCTCAAATTTGGAAAGTCCCAGCATCCCCTCTCTTTCCCGGGTGGCTCTGCAGACCTGGATCACGGCAGATTCTGGGTGAGGAACTGGCCACTTGACTTCCCACGTGGTACTCCTTTCTGAGCTAGTTAATGACTCATAATCACAATGATTATCACCGCCTGAAGATGAAGGAGATACCGTCCAGGGTCAGAGTGTTTGCAGAGTCATGGGTCAGGAAGAGCAGGTCTTGTGTGTGCACCTGTTTCTCAGAAGTTTGTGAGATGTTCTGGCTCATGGCACCTGTGGGGACCCAGCAGTACCCAACCCCTCTGCCCCCCCGCACACTTTTTCTCTAGTTTCTCTGACTGGACGCAAACCCAAAGACTTCACCTGGGCTGTCACCCCAATCTCCTTCAAGTGAAACCCAAATGCTTCCTGCTGAGGCTTACAGAATAAGTTTTTGAGAGAATATGAAAACGTTGGCCTCATGCCCGGAGATAATTGATTATAACATTTTTCTTTGAGTAGAAAAAGACTCCAGAGAGCATCTGATCCCACCCCTTTGGTGTAACAGCAGAGAATAAACTCCTGAGTGAGGCAGTGACTTGCCAGAGGTCACATAATAAGAGAGTATCTTCCAGCCCCTGTCTCTTGGTTTTGTGTAAATCCAATCTCATCTGTGAGGTGTGCCCAGAGAATGTCGTTTCCTAAACTGTACACAATGAGAACTACTTTGTACTTGAAATATACACCCGACTTAGATCACTTTTCTTCAGAGAAATGCACGATTTTAAAAAAAGTTTAATTCTAAAAATCTGTACTTAGTTGATACTATGCTCTCAAGGCAGGACCACAGGCCAGGAGAAGGGGTAGACCCTGGTTGATGTCAAAATCAGCCTTGCCTTCCGACCTGGTTCTAGGAATCATCGAGCTGAGTAATCTTGGGGAGTCTGTTCTGTAAAATGGAGAGGAGGGAGCTTGCCTTGTCTGCTTTTTGTCATTGATGAGGTTTCCCAGGAGTGGATGGATATGGATGCACGATTTAAGTGGAAAAGACCCAGGTTAATTTGTGGCTGTTGTTAGATTCTTGGAGCCTAGTCATCTGGCTCTAGGCAGGATTGGAATCTCTTTTCTAGATCAAATGTCTGCAAGATGAATCTAAGTTTTTACTTTTTGTTTGAATGAAAATGATTCTCCTTGATATTTTGACGTTGCACTAATCTGTGATTTTCTGTTTCGATTATAAACCAAAGTGTAAGAAGTACCTGGTGCTAAACCTTCATCACCAAGCTCTATAGATGAGGCAAGGATTCGTTTGTTCGTTCATTCATTCATTCATTCATTCAGCAAATACCAGTTCCCTCTGTAAACCAGGTCCTGTGCTGAGCTCTGGGATTTTAATGGTAAATAAATCAAATGGCCTACCAGTTCTCTGCCTCTTCCATCAGCTCCCTGGCAGGGTATTAATTTTCAGCATGGCATTTGGGGCACCTGTTTGAAAACCAAAAGCCTCAGAAAGGGAGCTGAAGTCTTAAGAACGGCTGCATTTTCATGTCAAACTAGACTCTGATTCTTCTAATACTGGAGCAATGTCTTACACCCCACTGTTTTCCCAGATGGAGCACAGACTATGCCACAGAGTAGGTGCTTGAGCAGTAGTAGTTGGATGCAACGTAATTTCCAGGAACAACTGGTAAAGATCACTAGAGACCTGTTCCTTTCCATAGCATCCAAAGTAGGGACACATGTACAGTCATGTGGGGCACTTCTGAGTGAAGGAGTTTTAGGTGTTCCTTCACCTTCACCTTATCCCCTTTGCCAGTTGGAAGCTCGAGAAAAATTATAGTCCATGAACCATATCCAGTCTGCTGCTTGTTTTTGTAAATAAAAGTTTTTTTTTAGAACACAGATAGGACCATTCCCTGAATGGTTAGTTTATGCTTTCCCAATACAATGGCAGAGTTGAGTAGTTGTGACAGATGCTGTCTGGTTAATGAAGCTTAAAATATTTGCTCTCTGACCCTTTACAGAGAAAAGTTGCCCAGTCCTGCCAAAGAATATGGTGGGAACAAGAGGGAGGGAATGGGGATCTCCGAATCTCTATGTGGAGGAAATTTGTCTGCCACCCAGAAACTCCCAATGGCATCTGTTCTTAAGCAAATGAAAGAAGATCTTTCACTGTGTTAAGAACTTCCACTTTGGTGTTTATCCAGCAGCAGGTAGGGATACCCTAATTGATACAGATGCCACATGAGTATATGCTGGGCTTCCAAGCTCTGGTTGCAGGCTGAGCAGCTGCTTCCAGCCTTCCTCATGAGCTTGTGCTAGAATCTTTGTGCAACTGATTCCCCAGGGTCACTGACACAGCCATTGCTTTATAGACAGAGTCGATCTTGGCCTCTAGTATTGGGGGACATATCATTGAAAGATCACAGGGCATAGGAGAGAGATGGATCACGCACCGACCCAGGGGTGAGACAGCTGGACAAGGGAGACCTCCTGGGATCTGGAGCTGAACCCAGGACAGTGTGGTGCGGTGGGTGAGAGCAGACTCTGGGTCCAGATGGGCTGGATTTGAGCTCCAGGTCTGCTGCCGACTAGCTGGGTGAACTTCTTCATTTCTCTGACCTACATTCTCATCTCTAAAATGGAGATAATGACAGAACTAACTTCTGGGGGTGGTTGTGTGGGATAAACAACTTCTGATGCTAAAGCACTTAGTGTGGGCCTGACCTTGTGTTGGGATGTCAGTGGTGGGGAGGTTCTTGGAGAGTATCTTGTGGATCCTTGATGCACAGAAGGGGACACTGAGGCCCAGGACGACACCGCGGGCCCCACTGCAGCCAGTGATGCTGCTGCTGCTCCAGAGGCCCCAGGCAGGTCCATCCTTGGCTTCTTCCCCTTCTTTACCTGCCACCTCCACCATGCTGGGCCCTGTGCATGCTGCCTCCTAAATGTCTCTTACACATGTCCATTTCCCTCTCCCTCCACCCCTTCACCCGGTTCTAGTTACCATCCTTTCCATGACATCCCCTGGCCTCCCTCAAGTGTCTTTTCTGGATGCAGATCTGTTCATGTCACTCCCACCTTCCTGACACACAAAACTTCTGTCTGTGGTCAGGGCTCTGCTCACACCCCCTCACCAGCCCCATCTCACAGCTCCCTCTTTTGTCCTCCAGAGACTCAGGTCTGTGTGATTCCCTCCATTCCCCAGCCCTCCCCCCAGGGATAGTGCACAAGCCTGCCACTTCGGGTACAGCAACAATGCACTGGAAAAGGCGGGGGCAGACAGGACATTCTAAGGAACAGCAGCTCTGACAGTCCAGGCAGTGTGGCTGGAGTGGGACCGTGTAGGTGCACAGGGCTGCTGGGAAGGGGGTCCTGCCGAGATGCCCTCCATTTTGGGGAGGGCCCCCCACCACTCTCCAAGGCAGCCTGGACCCACTCTTTGCTACACTCAGAATTCAACATGGCAGGGAGACAATTTGTTGTCAAAATAATCAAGTTCACTTTGGGCATAGTGAGGAAAAAAACGCTGTTTCCTAGTGTCTAAATCTCATTAAAAAAGCAATTTTGCAATCAATTACAATGCAATTTAGCCACTAACTGTTTAATTATATATATAAAAAAAGAAGATGAAGAAAAAGCAGACACGAGTTTATTCTTTCTGTCCTCACATTTATGAGCCCAGCGGAGAAAGCCTGTCTTTGGAGGAATGTCGGGGCACAGATGAGTGGCAGGCTTGGCCCAAAGAACATTACAAGCGAAACTTTCCGAGCCAGGATATTCTATCGGCCCGAGGAGGTCCTACAGTTCAGAGCATACTGGATTGGAGAGATTCCTTTCTCTGCAAGAGTGTGTACCTTTCTTATTCTGTTACAGGCTATAAAAACTGTATCATTCAACATGGCTTTTATTAAAGGAACATTATTTCCACACACTATTTTTTAATGGGAGAGTTTGCCTTCTGGAATCATCTCAGTAAAGGATTTGGGGGAATGACATAGAGATGGGAATTGGCCGAGTACTGGGAGAGGGACGAGCAACGGAGAAGTGCGTGTGGGTCTGCCCTTCCCAGAAAGTGCTTGGAGGGAAAACGTGGTGTCTGGGGCCACTATGTGGGGAGCACCCCTTTACTGCACCCAGGCATTCTTTGCCCTGAGGGACAAGGGGTGGACTTGCCACAAGGGCTCAGTCTGCTTGGCCTTTGTCATGGGTGGAGAACATTCTGGAATTCAAGGCACAGATGCTGGCGTCAGTCCTGAGCTCCTTCCTGTGCTTACCTCCTCCTCAGGCCCATTCTGACTCTGATGCTTGCACTCCACACTCTTCTCCACACTCTGCTCCGCGTTCGACTCCCTGCCCAGCTCCTGGTGGACGCTTTGTGGTCCATGCACGACAGTCGTGAGGACCTCACACTTCATCTTTCTGTCCCAGCTGGCTTCCTTCTTGCTAGGAGAGGGTGGGCCGAGGACCCTGAGGGCCCAACACCGGGGTCATTGGGAATATTCAGGGGAGTTTTATTTCGCTTTTCTTCTGCCTGTTTGAACCCTGAGGTCAGAGGTGCACCCTGGAGGTATCTGTTGTCATCAAGGGGCGGACAGCTACAGCGGGTGCACTGGCTGCAGAAGATGGATCACTCGCGTTGAAACTCTTGTCTAAAAATTGTCTGCATCCATTTTGCCTGTGGGCTGGATGATGCACTCAAACCATGAAGGGAAGGGATGCATGGTAGCCCCGGGCACCTGCAGGGCATTGTGGGAAACTGATGCCCACGTAACTGAGGCCATGGCTTCTAGTCGCAGAAGTCTTTGAACTTTTCTGTTTCTTCCCTCAGGCTGAGACTCAACCATGGCTCCACTCAGAGCCCTGATTCTGGATCCAGGCTAGGGCTGAGTTCTGATGCCATTTCCAGCCTGAGCTCTGGCCCTGGCCCGAGGCTGAGGTGCAGACACTAACCCCTGTGAGCTTGGGTCACTGCATGGTCGGAGCCCTGAGCGGCCAAGCCAGACCCTTCCATCTCATAGGTGCATGCCAGTGTCACTGGGAAGCCCCCCAAAGAACTCAGACTTCCTCTCCCTGGAACATGACTTAGCTGCAGCTCCCACACCCACAGAGCCTGGAGCCTCCTGCGGGTGGAGGAAAGACAGCTGAGATTCACAGTCAAAAGTGTTGCTGCCAAAAATGTGTGGAGAGGAAGGAGAATGGGAGCGCTGTACCCAAACAGCAGCTGGGTCTGGCAACTGTGGACTAAATGTCTATCCCCCCAATTCATATGCTGAAGCCCTAACCCCTGATGTGATGGGGTTGCCAGGTGGGGACTTTGGAGGAGTAGGAGGAAGTCAGGAGGGTGGGGCTTTCATGAGGGGATTAGTGCCCATGGAGATTGGGAAGAGATGCTGAATCTCTCTCCATCATGTGAGGGCACAGCAAGAAGGCAGCCCCTTGCAAACCAGAAAGGTGTCTAATCTGCAGGCACCTTGGTCTTGGACTTCCAGCCTCCAGAACTGGGAGAAGTAAATGCTGGTTGTTTGACCAAACCAATGACGTGCCCTCCACCAGCCCTTCTTGGTTCTGAAGGCTCTTTACTCAGCTCAGCTCATCAGACTGTCTCTGGGAAGCCACCACGAATGACTTGTAAGGTTAATATTCTTGTGTGTTCGTTTCACGGAGGGGTCTAGTGCCTTCCAGTAGCCCAGGAAAGATTTACACCTAGGCCTTCTGACTTCTTAGATGTTAATTTTAACCTTCAGACTGCTTCCCAAGAATGACTTCAAGCAGAGAAGGGTCATGATCGCCTTTGCACATTAGACAGCTCTGTTAGGGTGGCCCCGTGGGGTAGATATGAGAGGAGAGGATGCCGTCCTCGAGGCGGGCGCCAAGTGAGGGGGCAGCAGAGTCCATGGATTTGACAGTGAATCCTCAACAAGGAGATGCAAGGAGCCCCTGGATCTGCCCATCTGAACTTGTCCCAGGAGATGGAATCTTCAAGTGGCGGGGCTGTGAGACCCAAGGAGTGGCCAAAACTTCAAGGCCTGGCGGTCCAGCAATTTCCCCCAGCCCTGGTCTGGCTGGCTAGCCTTGACCACTCTGTTTCTGCTCCATCTAATTCCCAATCAGCCTAGCTCTGGGCCACGCTGCACAGACAGAACACATAATTATGTATTGATTTCCTTCCAAAGATGCCTGGCCTGGAGTTAATGCGAGATGTCTGTGGCCCGGCGTAGACACAGTCTGGAAAGGAAGAGGGCTCGATTTGGGGGGTGGGTGTGGAGGGGTCAAGGGAACCTGACTCTTGGGTGACAAGGGGAGAGTCTGCTGTGACCCAGGCATGAGGATGCGGCCTTCTGAGCTTTGTGGTTGAAGGAGGGCATGCACTATGGCTCCTTGAGGACTCAGATGCTGCTGAGGCTGAATGGTTGGTGGGCCATGGGGTGGAAGAGTGGGGGACAGAAAGCTGCTCTCCACACTGGTCACTGAGAAAGTGAGCCGAGATTCTCTGCGTCATTTGCCCCTATGTATGCCTCCCCGCTTAGGGCCGGCTTCTCCGAATCCCTCCAGGTGATTAAGTTTCATGGTGCTTTGCCAGATGGCGTCTTCTCCCACTTTCCCAGTCCTTCAGGGACTGTCTGAAATACAGGCCAAGCACTCTTACCTCAAAATTACATTAAGGAGTTTAATTAACAGAAATGACTCCATAGCCCATAGATCACCGTCCAAGTGCGTGGGCCACGTGCAGACAGACAGGCTCTCGCTGGCTCCTTTGGCCTCTGGAGACTCAGTCACATCATCCACAGCTAGCAAATCAAGCTGTGACCTTCCCTCATTCCTTAAGAAAAACCTGGGTGGAGGCCCAGCCTTAGAGTTCCATTCTGAGTTTGCCTCCTGCCCTGGTGCCACTCCAGGAGGCACTGAATTTGTTCTTCTATCAAGTCCAACAGATGTGAGAGCGGGGCAGCTACAGTGTTGGAGCTGGGCAGACAACCAGCGGCCGGTTCCAGCTTTCTGTCCTCGGGAGGGTTCCATGCACAACCTGGCCCGCCCTTTTCTTCAGGGGCTGCATCTCAAGTCCTTCCTGACTCTGATGTGAGTGGGAAACACAGCCACGCACTTCATTTGTCTGCTGGGAGCTGTGTCTGCTTCTTTTATCACCCCCTCCAGGGGCCTCTGCTATTTTTCTTCTTTTTCTTTCCAGAACCTCACTGGTGGTTTTCTTGTGTTGGTGCTTTGTCTCTGGTGATGCATCAGGAGCCTTTCTGCAGTGTACGTTCTGGTTAGAATAGCCCCTAAGAAGACAACTCAAACTCAACAGTGTGGTTTTGGTTGTGCCCAAGATGGAGGGGAAACTGAGTCATCCTGCGATGTTCTCGAGAACTGATCCCTTGCCTTGCTGAGCTTTGGTTGTCCAGACACACATCTTTGCAGGTATAAAAGTTATTTGCAAGTATCTGAACCCAAAGCACATGTGCTTTTTGACTCAGCTTTTACCCAACCTTGAATAATCCAGGAATGTTACATTGCTGGAGACCAAGGGAATTTTGTCCTGTTGCGAACACTTGACCACTTTGAAAATCGTAACTAATGGTAATGATGTTCGGAATATCTGCGCCTTCAGTATAACACTCAGTGTCACTCTGTACATACATATAAACAGGCTGGTAACTTCATTCTGTCTTCTAGTGCAATTATGCCCATGTATTTATATATTGAAATGGATATTGTTTTACTGTAATTTATTTTCCTTACCTACTTCCCTTACATTTTGTTTAGTGAGTGATTTTGTGTTTAACATGGAGTTGAGGTTAGTTCTATTTTCTGTTTCATTTTAAGGACAGTAAAGGTGTTACGGTAGATTGTTTAATGGTCACAAAATCCTGCCATCCAAGCATGCCTGTCCTTTGCCATGTGACTGTGCCACTTTTCCCACTCACAGGTGCATCCTGTTTCTGCACTTCCTTGAATCTGGGCTGGTTCTATGACTTGCTTGATTATTGCAAAAAAGATATGACTTTCAAGGCTAGATCTTAAGATGCCTTACAGTTTCCGATATTCTCAAGAACACCTTTTGCACCTTCTTGGAATTCCATCCTGAGACCACCGTGTCAGGAAGTTGGTCTAACGTGTGGGAGGTGCAGGTGAGCTGGAGCGCCCTGTCTGGTGTCCAGACCAGCAAGCATGTGATGAGCACAGCCATCTCAGGCCCTCCAGCTAAATGTCCTGCTCGCTGCAGGCAAATGAATAAAGCCAGCGGAGGAGCAGTCCACGCAACACCTAGAAAAATGAGAAATAAGTTGTTTTGACATCATTCACTAATTTTGGGGGTAATTTGTTATCTACCAATATTAAATGATACACCAATCTTACAAAATATGTTTTTAAAAGAAGTGTTGAGAACCACTGACCTAATCAATCCAACATGTCTTGAATACCTGCTGTATGCTGGACAGACATCTTGACTCCTGTCTCTGAGGTAGACACCACCAGGTTTGTTTTATAAAGTTTGCACCCAAGGAAAGAAGTTGGGGGCCCTGTCACCACAGCTGATACTCATGGTGAGGATTGGCTTTGTGGAATAAGGAAGAAGCTGTTAATTTGGACACTAGACCAAGGCTTTACCAGCAGCAGGAGGACTAAGGACTGAGTAAGAGGGCAAGACTGGACAATTTTGATTCTTACCTGACCTGGGTAAGGGGTCAGGATAGGCATCTGATGCTGGCAGCCTTGACTTGAGGGTGGGTGGTAAGAGGCAGAGGCAAGTTTTATTGTTTAAAGGACTGAAGCACTGACAAATTTACAACTCCTTTTATGAAATTCTAGTAAAGTGACACCAAACCCTAAAATATGTGTAAACGTGTTCAATGAAGCTCTGATTTTTCATGTAGTTACCTCTATTCTCTTTTAAAAGAAATATAAGACATGTCAGTTATGAAATAAAAATACTGTGGGATTGTTTTCAGTCCTGATCATTGTGAAATGGTTTGTATCTTTCCTACAGGTGATAATTGTGACCCTGGATCATTGTGGGAGGCAGTGGCCTGTGGGGACAGTGATGAGTGCCACAGAGGGACAGATAATGGGGGACAGCACACCCTGGAGAGGAAGGAACTGCACTGGATGAGGTGTATGTGGCTTTACATCGGGGGACTCCACGGGATGGGATCCTTGAGACTCAGAGGGCTTTAATCCTACTGCCTGAGCATTCAGGGCTTCTAGAGTGAGTTGAGTTGAAGGCATGGAGGCTGAAAGGAGAAGGCGCTACAAAGGGGTCCAGGATCGGTGTGCATGTAAGCTGTTCTCAAACCCTGGTTAATCTCTGACATGCATATGCGCAGGACATATATCGAGGAGTCCAACAAAAACCAACAGTTATAAGGTTAAAGCTGCTGAATGCAAATGTTAGGGGAGACAGAGTATGGAGCTTGAGTCCTATCAGGTTAGAAAGGTGTGGTAGACCCTTAGGACTTACCACTGAAAGGTCACATCATGGGACTGAAGACTGTGTTCCAGGAAGAGGACAAACTGAAACAGACCTGCTCTAATAATGGGTAAACTGAGTCTCTAAGAGCTCAAGGTTACTAGCTGAATAATTAATTTGCATCGTGAAAAAAACCAACAACCAGACTTTAGAGTCTCTGCAATGTATTGGACGCAATGACCAGTAAGCCACTTAAAATTGCTAGAAACAATGAAACAGGGCAATGTCATCAATAGTGAAAAAGAAAAAAAAAGTCAATAGAAACAGGCTTCAAAATGACCCAGATTTTGGAATTAAGTGGCAGGTCTTTTAAAAGATGCTTTAAAAGTATACAAAGAATTGATTCTAATGATGAGCAGATGGGAGAAAGAAGATAAAAATAAGAAACAAATGGAAATTCCAGAATTGTAAAATAAAATATCTAAAGTGAAAAATGTACTATGGTCTTAAAATTAAATTGGACATGGCAAAAGAAAGATGAAAAGATAAAAAAAAATCATTGTAAAAGGATAAAAAGGATAAAACTGAACATGTTTTCAGTCACCTGTGAGTCAACATCACATGGTTTACCTTATGTAAAACTGGAGTCTAAAAAGGAGAAGGAAGAATAAGAATGAAATAAAAAATACTATATGGAAAAAATACTGTCTTGGATTTCCCCAAATTGTGTGAAAACATAAACTTATGCAAGAAACTCAGCAAACTCCAGGACTGGAAATACAAAGACAACTACACTGAAAAACATCATCATCAACATATGAAAACCAAAGAAAGGGAAAAACTTGAAAGCAAAGATGAAAAGAAGACACTTAGCATTCTGGGAAACAGAGATACAAACGAGCTGACTCCTCAGACAAGCAAAGGGAATGGTAAGACAATGGAATGGTTTCTTTACTTGCTGAAAGAAAAGGCACTAGTCAACTCTAACTTCTGTATCCAGTGACAAGTATCCTTTTCATATAAAAATGAAGGCAACATAAAGACATTTTCAGCTAAATAAAAACTGAACAAACTTTCACTACACAAAATACTAGAAAATCCTTCAGGAACAGCGTGCACCAGATGGGAACTCGGCTGTAAAGAAAGAATAAAGAACAGACACCAACGAAGATGAACTATGGGTAAATATAAAAATTACTATATAGACACACATTTATTTTTCTGTTGTTTTGAAAAGACAAATGACTGTTTCAAGGAAAAAGCATAGCATGATTTGAAGATTTATAATGTATGAAAATGGAAACTGTGTGATAAGACAGCACACAGGGTGGGAACGGATAAATGCAGTTACACTGTTGTGAGGGCCTTACAGTAAGAATTCTTTGGGAATCCCGAGTTTTCTAGTGCTCCAGGTTTCACTTAGCCTGAGTGATGGTTGCCTGAGCAGGCCAGGGAGCCTTGGCTGTGGCTTGGCTGAGGGACAGGGAGAAGAGGGTGGGAGCTTGCAGGCCTCTATACCAGGAGTCCTGCTGGGACCAAAATGGTCTTTGGGTTTAAGGTAGAGCTTTTGGGTCCCTCAGACTAAAAGCGCTCAGAGAATGAACCACCCGGCCAAGGAGAAGTGGAAACTTTTTAACTTTTAGAGCTGGAGGAAAATTATAGATGGAGAGAAGTCTATAGATGAAGAAACCGAGGCTGGAATGGTGAGTCACTTCTTGGCAAAGGATTGACTAGTGAGCTGTGCCCAAGAGTTGAGTCCCATCTTTAGGTCCCGTGTCTACTTCCTTAAGCTCCTCTCTGACACCCTGGAACAGTTGACAACCCAGGTGCTTCAGAATCATCTCTGGATTCTCAAAAGAGAGACTGCAGGAGCGTTCACCTCGCATTGCCCCAGAGAGCAAAAGCAAAGCGTTCCCCAGGGTTCCTGATACCACTAAGAAGCCAGCACGAAGGCTTTGTCTTGTTTCCATCAGCATAACCTGCTTGGCACATGAAATCAAGCTTCTCCCTGGCAGTTTATCACCAGTAGGATCGGTCATTTCAGCGGCTGTGGGAGCTGTGAGGCGCAGGCTCGGTGTGGCTGGGAAGATGCTGTTACTGTGGCTGCTGTCAGCTATGGCCAATCCTGTCTGCGGAGAAGATGTGTCCCTCTTCAGGAGGGGACGCTCCTGCAGGGTCAATTTACTCTGCAGCAGGAGCCTTCCCAGCCCGCTCGGTGGCCTGGAGGTGAGGGCACAGGGAGAGGCGGTCCTCAGGCTGGGCTCTCTCTGTCCCCTACTTACAGTCTTAAATAGGGACAGTGTCCTCAGCTGCAAGGTCTCTGACTAAGGAAGGTGCCAACTGGAGCCATTAAAAGGTTCCATTGGATGTTCTCCTCCTTACTTCCAGTAGCTTGCTTCTTCTATCATACCGAACACACATCTCACATGAAATATGATTTTCCCCCTAAGGTAAATAAATGTAAGACTATTTGTAGTTTTGCTTTTGAAATCATTTTGTCACAAGGAACTAATTTAATTTAGTTTTGGTCAAACTTTCTCGGGAATTCTTGCAAGGTGACAAAAGCTTCTCTAGATGTTGCTTTCAGGTAGAAGGAAGTATTTTACCCACTTTCAATTTCACCATTAATGAAACCAGCCACAGGTCCTTTAATTAAGCATTTCATTAAATTTGGTTTTACAGTTTTCTTTTCATATTTGGAACCAGTAATTCTCACCCAGATCTTACCTATTTGCAGAGGCTCTAGACTCTTTCTCTCTTACACCTACTGGATAAAATGATCTCAGGTGCAGAAGAAAGGAGCCAGCAAGCTTAGGGCTGCATCTCAGTTCGGCCACTTATTCGCTGTCTCCTGAGCCTTGGCCTGCCTGTTTCTCCAGGGGGACAGTGGGGAGCAGAGAGAGGTAGGTTTTGTGTCCTCCATTCTGAGGACCCTTTTGGGAACAGACTGGAGGAATCTAGACCTTTATAGTGGCTGCTGCCCAGCTTCTCCCTGCTTGGGAGGGAAGAGGTTAACAACCAGAGCTCCAGCCTGCTGGGACCAGGGTTGCCCAGCGACAGGCACCTTCTCAAGGTGACTCAGATGAGCGTGGGGTTTGTGAGTGGGCTCTGGCCACACGCCACTTCCTGTCTGTTTCTGGGGTGCAGCCTGAGTCAGCCCAGCACTTCTCCTACCTCCTTGGGTGGAGGGGCTGCTCCTAGGCCCTTGGGTCTGTGCTCCACACTCTACGGGGGAAGGAGCCACAGGAGCTGCCTGGAGCGGAGAGCGCAGCGACTCTGAAGTTGAAGGAAGGGCGGGGATTGTGCCAGGGGCGTCACAAGCAGATTCCCTCACACCCTCCCAGGGTTCCCTGGCTTACATGATGCAGGCTCTTCTTCAAGCTCATTAGAGATCCCAGTAATCTCTCTTCCCCAGCACTCTATGCCCAGCCCTGTGAAACCTGTCGCCAGTTCTCCAACATCAGTTCCTACTTCTAGGCTTTCTTTAGACCATTCCCTTCTGCTTTACTCCTGTGGGAGCAGGCTTCTGGGAAGGCCTCCTTCTCTGGAAGACTGTCCCTCTCTCTTGGCCCCAAAGCAGCAGCTCAGCCATCTGTCTCAGGCCATAGCCTCTGTCTTGTTGTCCACCTTGGTCTACCTGAGCTTCTCTGACTTGGAAAGGGTCTCCAGAGACCCTCTGGGTGGAAGTCTATGAGTGTGGTTGAAGGCATTTGCTGTCCACAAAACCATCCTTCCTCCCACCACACAGCTGGACTATATTTGCCAGCCTCTCAGAGGCTGTATTGTCTTTGCGATTGTTGTAACCACTGCAAGGCAAGCAGAAGTTATGTGAGTGCCTTTCTAGACTAAGACTGTTGTTTTAATCAATGCCATTGAGGGATGATTTACCTACAGTGAAATGTACCCTTTAAAAGTTTGCTGTTTGCTGCATGCTCCTACCAGCAGATTGATGTATATATTCCATTACCACTGGCAAGTCACAGAACATTTCAGCCACTGAAGACGTTTTTCTCTTGCTTTGCAATACACCCCTCCCATCCCCAGGCAACCACCAGTCTGCTTTCTGTTACCATAGATTAGCTTCCCATATTCTGAGATTTCATATAAAGAGAATCAGATAGCATGAAGTTACTTGGGTTGACTATTTTCACGTAACATACTATTTTGAAATTTACCCCGTGTTGTACATGGGTCAGTATTTTTTTTTTCCTTTTACGTCCATAAGGGTTCCTTTGTATGACGGTGCTGTCATTTGTTTACCCATTCATGTGTTGGTGGGCATCTGGTTGGTTTGAAGTTTGGGGCTCTAATCCACATACTGCATATGCCATTGGAACATGTATTTCCAGTTCTCTTGGTTACAAACCTAGTGCTGGAATTGCTGAGTCATGTCTGGGCAGGTTTAGCTGCAAGAAACTGCCAACCAGTTTTCCACAGTGGTCGTGCGATTCTGCATCAGTGGTGTAAAGTTCTAAAGCACTTCCTGCTATTTCACCTTCTCTCCAACACCAGATAATGTCCGTTCATTTAATTCTGTTTAATCTTAATCATTCTGGCAGGTGTGTCATGGTACCTCCTTGTGGTTTAGTTTGCATCTCCTTGATGACTGGATGAACTTCTTGGTCATTTGCATATCTCATTTTGTGAATGTTTTAAGAAAATTTGAAACATTTTTTGTTTTCTTATTAGATTCTATGAGTTCTTTATGTACTCAGGACGCAAGTCTTTTGTCACATAGATGGATTGCAAAAACCTTTTCTTCGTTGCTTGTCTTTTCATTTTGTTAATGGTGTTTTTCTTTGAAAAGGAGACATTTTTCATTTTGATTCAGCCCAGTTAAATGGTTTGCCAATTTTTTTCTTTGATGGTTTGTTCTTTTTGTGTCCTGTCTTAGAGTTCTTAGTCTGCCCCAAGATCATGGGCCAAAACTTGAAAAAATATGTATATCCTTCTTGTTTGCTTCTTCCTCTTCCCCTAGATGAAAGTTCATGATAAAAAACTTTAAGGGACAGAGAAGCCATGAGAGGAAAGGGATCTAAACCAAGTGCGTGAAGGAGAATCACCACCCAGGACTACTTTCCTTGCACTGGGAACAGGAACCAGACATGCATGCCATGGTGTTTACGCCATTGACATTCTGTGAGTCTGTTTGTTATGGTTGAGTAGTTTGTCTGAAACTTACCTTTCTCCAGCGTGAAGAGACTGTGCTTTGCCCAGTGATCCCCATTGAAGGTGCTGCCAATGACTGAAGGGCCACCTTTCCCAAGTGTACTCATATACCGTCTCTGAAGAGGTCAGTGAACTCTAAGGAAGATGTTCAGGTCTGGTATCTAAATAACTCTGAGATGAATGAGGTTGAGAGACTCGAGTGTTGAGTTCTCTGGCTCCCTTATTCATCCAAGAGCAGAGTCAACCCAATATTCTCCTTCTCCTCCTCCCTGCCTATTCCTCCACTCCTGTCAATTCTGCCTTTCAGTCTGTATGGTTCCTCTATTGATTTGTCTTCAGGGACTGTGTTGTAATTCTGTCTTTGATGCTGTTACCAAGTGTCTTAGATTGCATCTTGCTCCACTGACTCCCCACTGGACTGTTATTATAATGCCTGTTCTTATGAGGCCCACCCCGGTCTCTTTTATGGTTTGTTTTGTTTATTTGAAGTTGGCTTTATTAACTACAGGGTAGAAATGAAACTTTTGTCAATTCTCTGTAAGAAAATAGAAACACAATGAACACCTGTGTACCAGCACCCAAGACAACTGACCCTTGAGCAATGTGGGAATTAGGGGTGCTGACCCCCCTGAACCTGAAAATCCACATCTAACTTTTGACTCCCCTAAAACTTAACTACTAGTAGCCTGCTGCTGACCAAAATATTTACTGATAACAGTTCATATTTTATATGTCATATGTATTATATGTTGTATTCTTGCAATAAGGTAAGCTAGAAAAAAGATTATTCATAAAATCATAGGGAAGAAAATATACATTTCCAGCACTGGGCTATTTTTGTGCAATAAGTTTACATTATATCTTTATGAGAAAAATCTTTGTTTAAGTGAAAAATCTTTTTATAAGTGAACTCACACAGTTCAGACTCACGTTGTCCAGTAGTCAAGTTCAGGGAAATTTTCCCTTTGGTTTTATCTCTTCCAACCCCTTCCACTTCTCTCAGAGGTCCTATGATCCTGAATTTTATGTTTAGTATTCTCTAGCTTTTCTTTACAATTTCACCACATACTTATGTCTTTAAATCATAATCTATGACTGACAATTCCAGCAGCAATGCGTGAGTCTAATGAGGAATAATTTACATATCATAAAATTCACCCGTTGTGATGGTATATGGTTCAATGGCTTGTAACTTTACACAATTGCGCTTCTATCATCACGTCCAATTTCAGAATGTTTCCACCTCCCCCCAAATATTCCTTGTGCGCATCAAAAAATATATTCTAATGAGTATGAACTGTATCTCATTGTGGCTTTAACTTGTATTTCCTGATGAATATTTACAGTGCCATTTGTCATTATGTTAGTGGCCATCCATCTTCTTTCATGAAATGTCTTTTCAATCTATTACCCATTTTCAGAGTTGTGTTACTTGTCTTTTGTGGTCGATTAGTAAGTTTCCTTATGTATTCTGGATATGAGTCCTTTGTTAAATGGTTGTATTATAAATATTTTCTCAGTTTGTAGCCTGCTTATTAATTTGGTTCCTAGTGCATTTTGATGAGTAGAAATTTTAATTTTGATTAATGTGATTCATTAATTGTTTTCTTTTATAATTATTGTGTTCTGTGTCCTAAGAAATTTTTGTAAGAAAAACTCACCCTTCCTGTGTCTCTCCTTTACTATGCACACTGAACTGTTCACTTCTGATCACCAAGTATGTGGCGTATTTCCTCCACCAAGCAATACTAGCTGGGTGTCCTACGATTCAGCTCAGTTCTGACATTATCTACTCGGAAGAGTGACAGGTCCCACATGTTAAGGGTTCATAATTTCAAGACCGCCATCCTCCCTTTCAGGTGCCAGTCCAAAGTCCTATTTGTCACTTGTGCTTCTGATGACTGAGAGAATCCTGAAGTTTCTATGACCCCAACTTGGGTTTGATTAATTTTCTAGAAGGGTTCACAGAACTCAGGAAGACACTTTTCTTACTGGATTACCGGTTTACTATAGAAAGATATCACTCAAGAAGAGCCAGACAGAAGAGACTCACAAGGCCAGGTATGTGGGAAGGGTCCCGGAGGGTTGTGGAGCTTCCATGCTCTGCATGTGCCATTGTCCCAACACCCCCAGTGTTCTCCAACCCAGAAGCTCCAGGAGTCCTGCGCTTTAGGAGATTTTTTAGAGGTTTCATCATGTAGGGATGACCAGTCATTAACTCAACTCCCAGCTCCTCTCTGGAGAATAGGAGGGGTATGGGCTGAGACTCAAGCTTCTAATCATGGCTTGGTCTTTCTGGTGACCAGCACCCATCTGGAAGTCCACTAAAAGTCACCTCATTGGAATAAAAGACATTTCTATCTTCTAGGAAATTCCAGACATTCTAGAAGCTCTGTGCCAGGAAGCAGAGAAAACATAGATATATTTTCTATTATTTTACACTTTGTCTCTAAGATATTATCTTATGCATTTTTCTTGAAATTTTATGATTCTAACACTATATTAAAGTCCATGATCTAACTAATTTTTCATATAGATTGAAGTGAGGATTAATTTTTTTTATATGGATACCAATTTGTTCTAGCACCATTTGAAAAAGACTTTACTTTCCCCTATTGAACTGACTTGGTTGAAAATTAGTTGACCATGTGTGTGGGTCTATTTTTTTAACTTCCAATTCTGTTCTAGTCAGCTGTTTATTTTCATACCAAAACCACATTGAATTCCTAACTTATAGAAAGTCTCAAAGTTAAAGTGCTCCAACTGTGTTCTTTTTCAATACTGTTTTGACTGTTCCAGGTACCTTGAATTTCCATGTACATTTTAGAATCAACTGGTCATTTCTTCAAAAACTCCTCTTAGAATTTTGAACTGTGAATTGTAGGTCATGGGGGGAATTGACATCTCAGTAATATCAAGTTGTCCAACTCATAAACAGTGTATAACTTTCCATTTTTTTAGATTTTCTTTAATTTCTGTAATGTTTTGTAGTTTTCAGTATAGTGGGTTTTTTTTTACCTTGTCCATTAGATTTATTTGTAAGTATTCTTTTATTAATTGTATTACATATGGTATTGATTTGTTTTTCATTTTCTAACTTTGTTGTTTCTAGTATATAGAACAATAATAGATTTTTATATAGTGGCTTTTTATGTTATGAGGTTGACAATCTCGATTATTCTAGTATTATAGGTACATTCCATAGAGTATTTTGTTTATACGGTAGTATCATTTGCGAATGATGATAGCTTTATCTCTTAATTTCCAATATTTATAATTTTAATTTATTTTTCTGCTACACTGTCTAGAGTTTCTAGCACAAAGTTGAAGATAGATGATAACTTTGCTGTTGATCTTATAGGAAAACCATTTAATATTTCAGGATGTTGTTAGCTCTCAGAATTAATTGTTACCTTCCTCAGATTAAGGTAACTCTTTCATAGTTTTTTTAAATTATCATAATATCAAATTTTGTCTAATGCTTTGTCTGAATTGAATATATCATATGATTTCCTTCTTTATCATGTGCGTTACATTGATTTTCCTCTTATATTAAACTTGTGAATTTCATTGATTTTTTTTCAAAAATTTCAAATTGACTTTTTTCAAACATTTTCCAAGTGTTAAATTAACCTTGCAATCCTGTGATAAACACCACTTGGTTGTAATGTGCTATCCCTTGACATGCCACTGTATTCAATAGGCTAATAGTTTGATAAGGGTTTTTAATCTCTATAACTGAGGAATATTAGTCTTTGAATTTTTTTTCTTATATCTTTGCCACTTTTGATATCAGGTTATTCTGATTTTATTAAATGAGTTGGAAAAATATTCCCTTATTAAATTTTTGAAAGTTTTTAAAATATTGATATTACTTCTTCTTTAAATGTTTAATGAAATTCACTGGTAAATTCATATGGACTTAAGAGTTTTCTTTGTGGAAAAGTTCTTGATTATACATTAAATATGATTTATATACACATATGTATATATATCTGTTAGGTTATTTAGATTTATGCTCTCATATTATGTTAGCTTGGGTTAGTAGCTTTTCCAAGGAGTTAATTTTATTTAAGTTGTCAATTTATTGGAATAAAATGTTCTTAATATTCTCTACTGTTATTTTAATATGGACTCTGTGGTAACAGTCCCTCTTTAGTTTCTGATATGGGTAATGTGTTTTCTCTCTCTTATTCCCTTGATCTTCTCTGGGAGGCTATCAGTTATATTAATCTTTCCAAAGAGACAACTTTGACTTTGCTGATTTTCACTATTATCTGTCCAATTTTTTTTTTTTTTTTTTTTTTTTTTTTTTTTTTTTTTTTTTTTTTTTTTTTTTTTTTTTACTGATTTTCTCGGTTCTTATTGTTCCCTGTCTCCTTCTTACATTGAATTTCATAAACTTATAATTTTGGCATCTATATGTGGACCTTTGGATGATCAACTTTGTACCTGTTTTTCTATATTCATACAGGCATTTAAAGCTCTAACTTTTCTTCTAGCCTTTGCTTTTAGCCGTATCATACAAGTTTGGTATGTTTTGCTTTCATTATCAATGTGAAATCTTTTCCAGGTTTCCTTGTTATTTCTTCATTGATCTATGAGTGATTTAAAATGGTTATTAAAAAATTTCCTGATATTTGGTGATATTCTAGATGACTTAGTATTATTACTTTTCAATTTAATTCAGTTATATCAGAGAATATGTCTTGTAATGATTTTTATCTTTTACAATGTTTTCAGATATACTTAATGACCAAGTAGAGGACCTAACTCTACTTGAATATTCCTGTGTACCTGAAAAGAATGTGAGTTCTGCTGTTACATGGAGCGATTTACAGGTGTCAGTTAAGTGAAGTTGGTGGTAGTTCTTCTCAAATCTTCTTGTTCTTGATGGTCTGATGACTATGAGGATAGAGGAGCATGTGCTCTGTTTGGAGTTAACTGATGATTTATTTGCAGGGAACTCAGTTGGCACAACACACTCACTCAAGGTCCACATATGTCACACACAGTCTCGCTTAACTAGCAGTGGAACAGTGAGCTTTGGTTAACTTTTCTTGGTTTAATTCGGTTAGCAGCTACAGATCTGCTGTGTATCTATCCTATCAGGAGCTGGAGGAGAGAAGGTAAGCTTCCATCAGGAGACAGGATATTGCCCTGTGTTTCAGATGCCTAGCACTGCCTTCCTTTAGTATTAAGCATGCCCAGGGAGACCGGCTCCGCTCGGATGCCTTAGATGAGGAACTTGGTTGTTGTAGTTGAGAGCCTACTCAGTGGGCAGTTCACCTGGGGAGTGAACTTGCATTTTTAAAGATTGCTTAGCTCTAACACTTGATGCTTCTATCTTATGTGGCTGTTAGAATGCAATAGTTCTTAAAGCACAAAATGGAAGCATTTAGAGTTATCGAAATTCATGTTCAGATGGGACACTTGAAGTCTAGTGAATGGTCAGAAACTGGTCAGGCTCACACAGGAAGGTGGGACCAGCACAGAACTAAGCATTCGGGTCTCCTGTCTCCTCTCTGTAGCTGGGCCGGTGGGTGGGCTGGAATGTGAGACAATCCACTCTGACTGATTTTCCAGAGGTTCAAACATAAGATCAAGATCAAGAGTTTCCCTCTGGCCTCTTCTTTCAGGAAACCTCTGTTTTCAAGATCCTAGTTGGAAGCGCAGGTGGAAGGCAGGGAGAATGGTCACGGCCCACCTTGCTGTTCCTGGTGGTGCTGGGACCTCTCTGAATTGTTTCCTCACAGGTCTGATTGGGTGAACAGGCACACAGGAGAACGCTGCCCAGAGGTTTGCAGCTTAGTTGCCCCAAGCGATTGGGAAGGCAAACAGGAGAGGGATATCCTTTAGGGGAACTGGGTGTTGGGGTACAGAAATCATGTTGTACTTCTTGCAAAATGCTGGCTAGATGTCATGTATCAGCGGGTGAGTGTGTGTACGTCATGTTTTAGTTACAGCAATTTATTCAGGCCTATCTCTCAATCTGTCGGAAAGTGGTGCTGCCACAAGGGCCTGATGGTTTGTTTTTTCTGCTTAAGCAAAACGTAAATTATCTGGCCCATTACGATACAGGAGCTTTAATCTGTTATTAGAAAAGTAAAAATCTTGCAGCAAGATGAATGTTTGCTTTTAAGGTGATTAATAATGCACAGCCCCGGAACATTCATCACTCTGCAGTGGCCTCAGACGGAAAGAAGGGAGGAAGCAGACGGGGAATTTGGGGCACCTGCTACTCAATGCCTAACCCAAGTGACCCCGTCTGGCATCTCCCCTCCTCCCAAGCTTTCACTACCTCCCTATTGCCTTTATCAAGAAGCCAAACGACCAGCTCTCAGGGAACTGGCCCCTCCCACTTGCCTCCTAAGGCATTTACTGGGTGCCTAACCCTTACTGTGGGCAGGCAGTGGGTGGAGAGGTGCTGCCTGCCTCAGAGAAGTTTCCGTGCCCATGGGAGGAGTGAGTGCCCCACTCAAGAGGCCAGGAGTCACGTGTTGGGCCTGTGACGCAGACTTCACGGACTGTCAGAGCCAAGAGAGCCGCGGAGTCAGTTGCTGGGTCAGGGCACGCTTGTGTGTGCAGCGCTGCACCAGGAGCTTTTCTGAATCAGACTGCTGCTCTTTCACTGCCCTGTAAGATAGGCGTTATTGTCCCGTCTTTGCGTGTCAGAGGGGCGAGGGCAGGGCCAGGACGAGAACTCAGTACCCGAGACTCTGGAGTCATTGCTTCCCTCATCATTCTGACCAAGACTAAGACTGCCTGGGGAGCAGAGCACCTGGGCAGGTGTGCTGGTGAGCACATGGGCAGAGCGGCCAGTAAGACACCTGTCAGGGCGTGGGGCTGGAAGGGGCTGAAGGATCACATCGCAGGACAATGCTGATGCCAGACAGAAAAGATAAGCGGGAGCCATGGAACACAGGCGAGTCTGCCACCTGGTCCTTACATTAGGACATGGTGTCCCCTGGGTGTGGGGGCTTTCCCCTTGCATTTGGGGCAAGAAGGTGCTGTCGGGTCACTTGTGTCCAGCCCTACTGCTCAGCCCAGCTGGCCTTCATCGTCCTGCACCTGGGAACTGCAGCTGCCCCAAAACTGCCCCGCGCCGTCTTTCCGCGGGATGATCTTCATAAAACGTAGATCGACTGTCGCTGAGCGCCCACGATGCCCAGGTGTGAGAAGCCCCTGAAGCGAGTGTCCAGGTGGGAGGTAGCCCCAGCTCGTTCCTAACGAGCCTGGCTCCTGATGGCTGCCCAGGAACCCCCTGCGCAGCGGCCCTGTGGTGCCTCGGTCCAGGTCTGGAGGTCCCATTCCTCAGGCTCCTGTTTTAACTGTACCGTTTCTGGTGGCATCTGGCGGGTCCCTTCGCCGTGGTATGCAGCGTGTGAGGTCTGGAAGCCTCCCTCCATGTGGGTCAGCCCAGGTGGCCTTGTACCACCTGGAAGAGAAGGCCTGTGTGCTGCTGCCTGTGCCGGTGCTAAGGGGCTTCTGCCTGGAGAGGCAGGCGGCATTTACTGCGGATAGACCCGCGGATTGTCATGTTTTTGTTCTTTCCCATACAGTTCATTTTCCGTTCTGCTAACATCTAAATGCATATAACTTGCGCATGTTAGGACTTTCTTCAGCCTCAGGCGGCTGAGGCCCAGCAGGTAAGGAACACTCGGGTTTCCCTGAGAACCCACTCTGCCTGGGAAGGGGCCGTGGCATGGGAGAGGAGGAATGAGTTCTCTGGCTCTGGGTCTCTCACAAGAACTTTGCCTTCCCGATGGAGGGGAGCCATGTATCTGTGGGGTCGCTTTACCAGGCCTCTGCGCAGTTAGAGGGGATCATAAGGGGATTTCCATCTGGGCTTATGGGAAGGCTTTGTGGGGAGGAAGCAGGACCTAGTTTGAAGATCAAAACTCACTTTTATAGCTGGCTGTGGGGAAGGGATTCTATGTGATTTTGGAAATGTCAAGGGATGCTCATAGGGAGAGTGGAAAGATGGGAGGTAAGGACCCCATCTGAGCTGCCTTACATGTAATCTAAGGGATTTGTAATTTTCCCAACTTTTTAATTTGTATTTCTTAAATTATAAAATACATGCTTATCAAAGAAAAATTGGAAATTCCAGGAACGTATATAGAAGCAGAAATGAGTAATCCATTATTCTACCACCCAGAAGCAACTTTGTTAGCATTTTGAAGTTTCCTTTATCTCTTTTCCCCTATAAATTTTTGAAAGATATTCTTAAGCTCATCTTTCATGTACAATTTTATCTACTTTTTTTGGTACCTAGCAAAATGTCTTATACCTTCCTCTATAGTATTGATAGCTTCAACTATTCTCTCTCCAATTATGAACCTCAGGAGCTGCCTGCCTTCCTGGCATTCCTTCCTTCCTTCTTTAAACCTCTGGGTCTCACTCTGGGCTGCATCGTAGAATGACCTGGAAATTTAAAAGTTTCCAGGAAGCACACAGATGGATTAAATCAGAGACTCTGGGGTGGACCCAGGGTCAATGCTTCTTAGAGATTCCCAGGGTGATTCAAACCAGTGTCCAAGGCTGAGAGTCACCGAGTTACTGAAACCTCTTTTCCATGCTCGCCACATTGGGCGTGAAGTTTCTCACCTGTTATGGGGCAGAGCTTCTCAGACCAACACACTGGATGGATGTGGCATGACCAGGAACACAGGTGTCTGCAGAGATCTAGTAGCAGGACAAGAGAGGATGCAAAAAAAAAATCATGACAGATAATGCCAGCACCACCATGACCACTGTCCTTTAGTAAGTACCAGTGGAGTGGATGTCCCCGGTTTTTCTTCCAAAGGCTTTTATCTTCACTGGGGAACCGCTCTTCCTCCAACCCATGCCAGTCTGGTGGGAATGCCAGTGCCCTTGTTTTGTGTACGGCTCTGCGCACTGGGATTGGTGCAGAGGGAGGCATACACAGCAGGACCAATCCCATTTCTCCCCTCAGGTTTTCCAGATAAAATAGAGGATGAGCTTGGATTTCAGATTTAAAAACAACTAATTATGTTAATATCAGTATGTCACAAATATAGCTCAGGGCATGTTAATGTTAGAAAACTACTTGTTTATTTGAAATTCACAGTCCATTGGGCTTTCTTTTATACTTTTTCTCTTCTTATAAATCTGACAACCTTGTTCCATTGGGATTTGGTCTTTGAGTGCTTGGGGAAATAGGTTCCCTCTTTCTCTTAGATTTTGAGTTTCACAGACCATTTTCAATTAATCTTCACTTTTTTCTCTTTTCTCATTAGCGCATACTATATTCTGCAGTTCTTTCATGTACCTCTTGGTATATTGGTTTGTAGTCTGGGCTCAACATAATATGAGCTCTACCAGGCAGGGATCCTGTTCATCAACATCTATCCCAAAACTCAGTTTTTAATGGGGACAAATATAAGTCAATGTGAGGTGAAGCTGCCTGTGACCACTTCTGCTGGTTACACCATTTATAGTTGGAGAAAATGAGGGTGACCACTAAGAGAAGTTGAATTGTGAGCAGGCTGAACAGAAATAGCTCCTGAGAATATTGTCTTGAGTCTCTGGAATTGGCCAAGCCTTCAGCTCCCTCTATTTCTGGACATTCAGTGCTATGGACCAATACATTCCTTTGCTTAACTAAGCTCTTTTGAGTTGTGTTTCTTTTACTTGCAGACAAGAGTCCTAAAAGTGGACCCTGGAATTGGGGTGCCTGCAGTAACAGACCCTGAAATGTGGCATTGCTCAGCTGAGGAGAAATGGGGTACAGAAAATCATCTTTGCACCAGGGAAACTAATGACCCTTGTAGTGTGTCTGCAAAGCAGCCAGGTAAGTTGTTACCATGTGATTATTAAGACTGGCATTTCAGGGGGGTTGGTAGACAATTCTGGAGACACTAGTGTTTAGGCTGTTTCTTAGAGCCTCTTGGGAGGCCATAAACACAGTCTGCAATGAATGTGGTCTAAGCAGCCCAGCTGGAAAGCAGAGAGGGAGGAGCAGGCTACCTCTCCTTTTTGTTTGTTTCCACCAGTGTCTGGCCAGGATAAGCTGTGTGCCTTGCTGAGTTGCAGAAGTAGAATATCTAGCTAAGAAAAGAAAGCAGGAAACAGCACTCAAGTCAGATTTGAATGGAGAGGAGCCACAGAAATGCAGAAAGCTGATCCCCCAGGTTCTCCCTAAATAACTCTGCTAGTGCCTCTTGGAGGAAATGATACCTTCATTATACATCATTGCTTTCTTGGGGTACAGCCTGGGGCTGGGGGTAGATGGGTCCTCCTTAAGTACACATTTTTCTGATCACTTTAATTCAAGTTTATAAGCTGTTGTCCAATATTCTACAGCTAGACCATTTTCATTCCAATGAATTAGGCATCATTATTATTTGTCATTACTTAGATTTTGCCAACTATTTCCCATATCTTTCCTCACCATTCTATCGTGCATTTTTTAAGCTTTCATTTATATGATTTTTCTGAAAGTACAAACTTTAGAATTTTCTTAGTGGGGATATTATGGTAGTAAATTCTCCTTGTTATTGTCTCAGAAGGTCTTTTTCTGCATTTTAATTCTTGCAAGAAATACACTGGGTATAGGGTTTCAGATTGAATGTTTCTTTCTCTTAACCCACTGAAGCTAATCTTTCAAAACTTTCTATTTTTGTTGTCTTTGAGAAGTTGATAAACATTCTAATTGTGATCTTTTTCTTTGATATTCCATATTTTTTTCTATAATGTGCCTAGGAGGAGGATTTAAAAAAAAAGAAATATTCTACTTGGAGTCCATGGATTTTTCTTGAAACAGAATTGGTGTCTTTCAATAATTCTGGAAAATCCACAACCATTATCTCTACACGTTCTGCCTCTTTCTCATGTTCTGATGGTAATTATATTAGACCTTCTCAATGTATTTTCTTTGTCTTTTAACCTCTCTTTTCACACGCCCATCTTTTTTTCCCCTGTGGCTTGCAATCTAGATCATTTCTTCACATCTTGTAGTTTACTGCTTCTCTTTCCCCATGTGCTTAATCTTCTGGTCTATAGGTTTAATGAGCTTTAAATTTCAATGGTTGTAGTTGTGTCTGAAGTTCTTGTTAATGTGAAATTCTTGTTAATCGGTTACTATTCCCCCCCCCCCCCCCCAATGCCTTTGCAGAGTCTCACTCATGATACTTTGTTTCTTTGCGTGTTTCTGCTTTTTGTTATTTGGGGCTGTCAGAAACTTATTGTCCCCTGGATTTTATCTTTCAGGATCCTTGAGACCTCATTTGAAGTTAAGTTTCTCCAGAGAGGATTTCCCTTTGCTTCTTTAGTACCTGGGATCGCTGCTTGTGGCTTTTGGATCTCACAAGTAGTAGTCATTTTGGATCTCAGAGTTGGGTAAGTGGTAGTTTGGATTTATAAGAATTTTTTTCCCCTCAACCTATGCCAGGGTCAAGACAGATGAGATTCCTGCTGTCTCTTTGTGGTTTATATCTTGATCACTTTTCACATGTCAGTCTCAGCTTATGTGGGGATTTCACATCAGCTCTCCTGGCTCCCTGGCTGAGTGTGATCTCCTGTCTCCACATCTCCTGCGGTCTTCAGTAAGGACTGCAAAGTCTCCAGGGTTTAGCAGAAGGCCCTCAGAAAGAAAGCAGACTTTAACACTCCTTTTCTTCCCAGACTTCTTATTTCATTTTGTTTTCGGGCTTTGCAGATTTCTTACTTCTGTGCCAGCTCAGTAATGCATTTCAATAGATTTTTAAAAGTGTTTTATCCAACCATTTAGTACTTCCACTTGGGAAGGTCCTTCAGGGGAATCAGATCAGCACTGCTGTTGGAAGCAAGCCATTGTGTTATTCTTGATAAGTTCAAGTTAATTTCTTATTAAAGCCACCATTGACTCGATATCTGTCAACTCAGAGGTTCTCTTTCCTTTTGCCCCTTGGTGGGCTTCGTAGTGCTGAGATACGGGTGTAGGAGCAGGGGGTACTCGATTCCACTATCATTTCCCCATATGGACATAGGGGGATATGGTTTACCAAATGACTACTGAGTCATACTTCAGGTCACAAGACATTTCAGGGCTAGCCAGTAGTTTTGTGGTCATCTTGAGGGCTGTGGAAACACCAACACTGGTGGCCTGAACCTCACTTCCTTCTCTGAATATCAGAGCGGCACTCATTCCTATGGGGAAAGGAAGGCAACAGGAATGCATTTTGGAATTTTCCACAGTGGCAGAGGTAAGGACATCATTGGTAGAGGATTTGGGGGGATGGGATAGATAAGGTAGTCTTGCCTCTTGGCTTGCAGCTGAGCTGAGACAGATTTTGAGGGATTGAGGACCGACCCAAGGGTACAGGAGCCTGGTGAGGGGCAGGTCTGGAGTCATGGAGCTTATCCTGTGGGCTGTGGCAAGGAGGCAGGGGCTCTCTAGGAGAATCAGGCATTGCTGGTTCAGGAAAGTCAGAATGCAGTTTGTAGTAATGAGGGTTTCCACAGGCCAGGAAAAGAGGCAGCTTCTACTCAGGATCTCTGCAGAGATGAAATGGGAAATCAAATTTAGGGTGACCTCCTCCCTTTGTCCACTCCTCTTCTCCCCTTTTCCCCATTTCTGCTTTGCCACCTTTCTTTATCTTAAAATGTCCATTACATTTTTATTTACTTAAAAATAATGTTTCCTTTCCTTTTCTTTATAAAAGGAATATGTGCTCCTTATAGAAAACTTGGAAAATGTAGCAAGGTATAAGGAGTTAAATGAATGATTACTCCAACCCCATCTATGATTATTCATAACTGTTATTTATATTTTGCTATATATAATAATACATTTACCAAATATAAGCAATAAATACATAATTTAATAATTTATATTTTAAAATGTAGATGCTACTCAGTGACATTAATTTATTGACTGCTTTTTTCTCCACCTAATGATCTATTATGAAAAATTTTATTGCTTTAAGCATTCTTGGAAAATATTATTTTTAATGGCTTCCATAGTAGAGATGGAATAAGAGGTATTCAATCAAGTGTTATGCATTTGGATGTTTCCCAATGTTTTAGTTTTATAAATAACTCCTTGATGAATACACTGTGCACACATTTTTATGCATATCTCTGATTTTATATATATATATGTATATAGCTGTAAGAAGATTTTTGAGCCTTGATATTCATATAGAGCTGTTCTATAATAATGTGATATATGTATATATATATATATATATATATATATAATCATGTAAAATGCCAAAAAATAATGTATTCTGCAAAACCATGCACTAAAAATGACATTTCTTAAGGGAAAAATATATTTAAGGAAGATCACTCAAAATTTATTTTCTATTATAACCACAACACTAACAAAAATAATAATCCTAATAAAATGCTATTTAAAAATTAACTAACTTTGAGTAGAATATCAATGGCTTTGCCTCTAGAAGTTGCTTGCTGGAGAGAGGGGTAGGAAGGCCTGAGATGAGAGGCTGAGTTTGGCGATGAGGACAAAAGGCAGAAGATGGGGCCTAACCACGGAATAAGCACTTCCCTGGCAAAACGAGCAGAGCTGAAGCCAAGAGGAGGCGCTTGGGTGAGCGGGCCGCGTGGACCCTCCCACTGGGCATCCAGTGCTGGGCGGTGGGAGCGTCCTCTGGGTGCAGCTGCTGGCACTTGCTGGCTCAAGGCGTAACCTCCTGGGAAGAAATGCATATGAACTGGTACAGCCTCTGGGTTCTATCGACATCTTTACCTTTTCTACCAATTGCATATGACCCCATTCTCATTACAGAAGCGAATACTGTAGCAAGACAGGCTGCATCGCAAAATTGCAGTCCAGAAAGGTTATTTCAATATATTTCCACTGTAAGTGAATACAAGTCCCCACCTGGACTCAATCCAGCACCTGGTATTTAGGCCCTTTAAAATTTTACTGATTTTGATAGATTAAACATGGTATCTCATTTTAAAATGTGCATTTTTTTTAATTACCAGGAAAATAGACTATTTCTCATATTGCTTTAGCCAATTATATGTCCTCTGTGAATTGCTGGGGCCTGTTTGTTGTTCATTTTTCTATTAGAAGCATAGTATTTTCCTTATTGATCTTTATATATGACAGTTATTAATCCTTTCTCTTTCATAATCATGTCAAATATGTTCTCAGCTTGTCATTTGCGTTCAGGTTTGTTTATGAATCTTTTCAGGTACAGAAATTGGAAAATGCCATCAATTCTATAGCTCATTTTCTTTGCTGTTTCTTTCACTGATTTATGCTTAGAAAACTCTTCCCTCTACAGGAGTCAAATACCTTCTACCAGATTTTTGAAGGATTTTTTTTTTTTTACATTTAATTTTAAAAGTTAGTCTAGAGTTAATTTTGATATATAGTGCAATGTGATGCTCTAATAAACTTTTTCTCCCCATATTTTAATTTTCCCCAATATTTAAAGTACTTTATTCTTATACACATATGATACTTCCTATAGTATGTATCAATCTCTCATTATTATAAACTAGGCTCATTCAAGGGGGACAGTGCCTGTGTCATTGATCTGTTAACTAATATTTTCCCTATTTGAGTTATAGATTTGCATACCTTATAGACTTAGTTATCTCAGAAAGGGTCTTACTATTTTTCATCAAAGTTTTCTTAAAAATTTCACCTGTTTTTTCTTCCAGATAAGCTTAAATATATCCACTAGGATTTTTATTAGGGTTATATTAAAACTGGAATTGGTCAATTTCTTTCTCTCTTTTTCGTTCTTTCTTCCTTGTAATGGGGCAATCACTAAATATTTTGACTTTATGGACCGCACATATAACCTCTATCTCTTCCTCCTCCTTTATTTTCTTTTCTTATTTTTGATTACAAAACAAATTAAAGTATACAAACCATTCTTACTTCATAGGGTTAGAGGACAGACTGCTGGCTAGATTTGTCCAGTCAGCTGTAGTTTGCTGACTTCTGATTTAAGCCCACTGAATTAGTTGAGTAGGGTTGCTATAATAAGGTACCACAAACTGGATGGCTTAAAACAACAGATGTTTATTGTCTGATGGTTCTAGATGCTGGAAGTCCAAAATTAAGGTGTTAGCAGTGCTGTATTATCCCTAACACCTGTAAGGGTCTCCCTCTCCTCTGTTTTTGCCTCTCCCTGATTCTGCCAATCTTTGAGGTCCTTGGCTTACAGTCTGCTTCCATTACCACACAGCACTGTTCCTGCATGTGACTGTCTCTCCATGGCTGTTTTCTGATACACCAATTATATTGGGTTAAGGGTTCACCTTACCCCAGTGTGACCTCATCTTAACAATCTCTGAAAATTCCCCATTTGAAAATAAATTCACATTATGAGATGCTGGAAGAGAGAAACCCAGCATATCTTTTTGGCAGAACACAATTCAACCCATATGCCAATACATTTATTTAAGAAGAATACAAATGGACTAGAAATAGAAATCTTTCCAGTATTTAATATCTCTATCCAACATTATATCTGTGTTCTATTCTAATCAATTTTGTAACATTCAGTCATTCTTGAAAATCTGGATTCATTCCTATTTATTCATTAATGTAATTTAAATTTGTCTGGCTGCTGTTTACAGAGAACTTAAATCTACATTCTTAAGTAAGTTGTCTTTAGTTTTCTTTCTCTTTTATGCTGTTAAGCGTTACCAAGGCCATGCTTCCTCAATAGAATAAATAACTTAGCTTTCCATATTTGTCCCTATTTGGGAGCAGTTTGTAAAACATGAGAATTAATATGTGCTGGTAAATTTGAAAGACTTCACTAGTAAAACCATCAGGTTCTGGGGCCTTTTGGAAGAGAAGTTACGTATTTGATAACTTTAAATTTCCTTCAGAGTTATTGCTCCCTCTCTCTAAGAAGACTGAATCAGATGTGAGTCATGAAGACACCTAATAGCTCAGAGTCCTTTAAATGTCTTCTGCACCTGGCTCCACAAGAGGTACATACGTAACTCTGACCAGGACTCCAGGAGGAGAATCAAGATCAAATGAACTGGTTTCGACTGCAAAAATTTCCTTGAGTAGAAAAAGGTTGGTGATGCAAGGTATCAGGAATTTGCTTGCAAGGCCTTTGGTTTGTCTCTTGCTGACCTGGAGACATCTGTGCATTTTAGAGGGAGTGTGCAGTTATCAGAGAGTGCCTGCCAGTGGATGGTCCTCGAGCAATTGCTGGGGCAGCAAAGTGGGGTCCAGGGCTGCTGATGTTAGCCATCCACTAAGCTTCCACAAGAACCTTCAGCTCAGGCCAGCCTAACGTACCACAGGCTCACCTGTCATGGCACCAGTACCCACCATGTTTGCATGCCCCCTACAAGGCGTGGAGTGCCCCTGCTCTCATTGGTACCCGCAGACGATCCCATGTGGAATAACCCATTGGGGTATCAGATTTCTGGTCTCTCTTTGGAGCTACCAGAATCCAATATGTTTCTCCATATGTTTGAACCTTTTTGCAATTCCTCCATCTGTTTCTGGGAAATGTGAAGGAATTTAATGATCTTTTCTGGGGTTATTAAACCGACAGCTGTTGTCATTAATAGAGGACATTCTTTACTGCGGTGAACAAACGCTACTCATAACTCTAGCCTGTCGTGTGTGCTCTCATTAATGACTAGAGCGTTTGTCTCAAGGCTGGGGTTATGAACATGGAAGGCTCTAATGCCAGCTTTGAAGATGATTCATCTTCAGAGTGTGAACACCCTTACTTCTTTTCTGTACTCGAGGCAGCTTTTGAGGCCAAATGTATAATTGGCAAAAAACAAAATCCAATCGGCCAGCCGTTGGCTTTCTTTGAAAATGAAGGCGCTTGGATGCTAAAAAGGAAAGATTACATTTTACTGTTTGTTTCAAATTAGGGTTCATTTTCTAGCAGAATGTTAGAGGCAGAGAGAGCCAACTTTGATAGTTTGCATGGAAGATTATCTACACAGTCATAGACTGGGACCTGGAACCAGGGCTGTGCATCCAGAGGAAAACAAGGATGGGGTTGGCCAGTGAGAGCCTGACCTCGTCTCTCCCTGCCCCTCGGACTAAGCCGGTTTCACTGACCAACACTCTTAAGGCTTGGTCTTTGGGGTTCAGGTAGTATGGTCAGGCCCAATAGCAGAGGAATGGGAGACTTTCTTATCTTGCCAGATACGACTCCAAGAGGTTAGAGGTGGTAGATGGAGTGGGGAGGGTCATTAGGAACCTGGAGAAGCAAGGCCTGGCCGTCCAGGAGACCGGATGGTCTGCAAGTCTGCCAGGTCCTCCACCACGGATTCTGGAGCTGGGGCTGGCAAGGCTGTGCTCAGGCCCCACTCCTTACAGCTGGGCTGCCAACAGGCCCTGGTCCTCCTCCTCCGCACCTGCCATCAGACTCATGGAGAGCATGTGGCGGGGCACCTGGGTCCTGCGCTTGGTCACAGGAAGGTCTGGGATCTCTGGCAGGAGGCCTGACAGGCTGCAGAGTGGATGCCGAACTGCTCTGGTGCTTTTGCTTGAAGGTTCATCTTGTTCAGGGAATGAGGAGTCAAACCCACAGCAGAAACAGCAGGAGGGACGAGGGAGGTGGGTGAGGGGACACCTACCACCATAGGGTCACTCTGGTTTTCCTTGTCTATTAATAGTGTTCTCTCTGAAGCTCCATTTATCCACCCATTAAAAGCACCAACTGAATCCCCTCCACTTTGCTGAGCTCTGGGGATAGAAAGGACCTGAGTCCTCTTCCCCATGCCTCCCCTCTGCTCCCAAGGAGATTACAGTCTGGCAGGGAGGCAGACATTCAATCATTTAGCATTATCATGGTGACTGCCAACTAGGGGCACACACAGGTGCTGTGGGGCACGAAGAAGAGGCAGTCATTTCTGTCTTGGCGTGGGTTCTGGAAGGCTTCCTGGAGGAGGGAGCATCTCAGTTGTTGTGAGAGGACAAGTGCAATTCAGCCAGGTTGCCACAGGAAGGTTCTTTGCACAGAGTGCAGTGGCCCAAAGCCCACAGCAAGCTGGAGACTGGAGCTGGGATGTAGGGTGAGTGGGAAGAAGCCAGAGAGGAGGCTGAGAGGGAGGGAAGGGAGATAAATTCTCGGGTACACTTTATGGCCAATTAAACATTCCCTGACGTTCTGGGCTCGCAGGTTACAACCATGTTTGTAATTGCCTCACGGAGCACGCATTCACTGTCATTTTTCTATTGGCTTTCCACTCTGTCCTACACGCCAATTAGAATATAAAATCTAGCGTAGTGAAAAATAAATGGGTTGTGGGGTGTTTACTTATGAACTGGCTGCTCTGCGAAGAGGCTTAGTGACTCCGCGTCGTGTCTCTCTTCTTGTTGGGGAAAAAGAAAGTAAAAACACCTGATCTCCTTGGCATGGTTGTGTTTGTTACCTTAGGTCCTGGAGAGAAAAGCCGGCGTTCTTCAGAAACCATCCTTTGGGGTGGTCTTTCCGCAGGAGGGTTCTGTGCGGTTAACATTGCCTGTGATGGGCGTGGCGTTGCCTGTGATGGGCGTGGCGGTGCCTTGATGGGCGTGGCCATGCCCGCAGAATGTTTTTCCCTCTTAAGTTTCCAACTTGATTTTGTTCCATTTGTTGGTTATCAGGCAGAGGCTGGGTCTCTGTTGCTTCCAGTTGGAGGATTCAGAGAGCAAATGCCCAACCAGCACCCCCCCCCGCCCCCGCTCCCCTCGCCCACCCCCATGTCCCTTTAGGAGTCGTACTGCACGCAGGGGCAGCGGCGCCTCCTGAGATAATCATCCACAGATTTCACATGACGAAATCGACTGGGCCAGAGAGGCATTGAGAGCCATCAAGCAACATATTTCTCTAACCCAGAGATGCTTAGAGCCTTTCAAAATTATAATCGTTTCAAAGAAATCCCCCACCACTTTTGATGACTTCAGTCACTTCTAGAAGCCTGTCGTTTAAGTATGTATCCATACGAAGGCTGCTGCAAACTCCCGCCTAAGACTCTCATTTGATTATAAAAGCAAAACAAATGGGCGAATTATAGAATGACACACTACAAAATCAGTAACATTCAAATTAACAACATGAATTTAATGGGATGTCATTTTCCCAAACCTGAATCACCACGCCCCCTGGGAACGGTAGGGCTGCCGGGCCTGGGTGAGCTCTGAGCTTGGAGGCTTTGGAGGTGCCTTGCTGTCTCCTCTGTCATAACCACCACGGAAACGGTGATGCTGGCGTTGCCTTGGTCCCAGTGCATCATTTACAGAGCATAAGCATCTCTTCTCATTTCTTCCGACCCTCCCATAATTAATGAAAATGAAAGTAATGTATCATGGAGATAAGCAAAAACAACTTTCCAAATATGTTTTTTGGTCATACTTGGCATTGATAGGACAAGGGCCCCCCAGAAAGGCATGGGTGATGCCATTTGCGTGTGGCATTTGGGCAGGAGTCTTCATTGGCCTTTGTCTCAGTCTTTCCTGGCAGAGGCAGGTCCTAGGCACTTTTCTCAGTCTCTTCTGATAAGGATCCTCATTGTTTTAACAAAAGTCTTGTATTAACATCTTAATGAATTTCTAAACAGACTCTTTGCCTCTTGACTCTGGGTGAATAGCGCTGGGCCTGCCCTGAATTTGAAAATCCGTCCTGCCTCCAGTATGCAGCCACGCCCACCCACCTTTAAAATAGCCAGTAGCTCTTCCCTCCAGGCTGGCTTGCTTCTTTAGGGAGCCAGCCCGCTTCTTTGAAGTTCCCAAATGAACTCTTCTTGCTATTCAAAGCATTTCTCTTCCATGCTCCCGAAACAAACTCCCAAAACCCCAAGTATCTGAGGGAACCTAACAGGTGTCAGATTGGGAACCGTTCAATTGTCCATCTAGAGAAATATGATTATGGTTTCACTTTATGGTAGGTGGGAGTGCTGATGCTGAGCATGGGGATGAAAATCCCTGCTCCAGATGCCTTCTTGGCTCTGCCAATGTCTGTGGGGTTGATCACATCCAACCTAACACTTGTGAGCCCAATGAAACAGGCTAACTTCAGGAGTCTGAGCCCCTGCCCAGCCACCTGTTGGGAGGGGAGGTCCTTGAGATGCCTTTAGCTTTTCCAGGCTTGCTGTCTGGGGATGCAGTCTTGTTTGGTCTGTGTTCTCGGAGCTGGTTAGTCTCTCTGGTATCTTCCTTATATTCACATGAAACCAACTTTGAATTCTATGTCTGGTCTTAGGGACGGAAATCTTAATTCCTCTGAATGGCACCCTTGCATAAGGTCATTCATTTATTCATCTCATAAATATTTATTAAGTACTTGTGTGCCAGATACCCTTCTAAGGGTAAGGGAACCACAGGGGGTGAACAAAATACATGAAAATCCCTGCTCTCTGGAGACTAACAAGGAAGGGCTGTGAGGGAACTTACTGGGGTGGGGGTAGGGCAGTAAATTTTCCGTTTCTTGATCAAGACTTGGATGCACAGCTGTATGCATGTGTCAAAACTTACCGAATGGTACACGTAAGATTTGTGCATTTCCCTTCATATACATTTTACTGCCAAAAAAATACAAAAGAACTTTACATAAATACTGAACTCTGTTTGCTGATATTCATTCTGAAGCATCTCGGAGTGAAATGTACTGATGTCTGCAGCTTACTTTGAAAGGTACCACAAAATGAGGTGGCTTGATGGATGGATAGAGAGATGGCTAGATGACTAGGTATGTGATAAAGCAAATGTTGCAGAGTGTTACCAACAGTGGAATCTGTGTGGGGCTATGCTATTGTGCAATTCTTTTGACTTTATGTTTGAAAATTTTCATAATAAATGGCTAGAAAAAATGAAAATAGAAATGACAGAAACACAATACCAAAAATCTAAAGTCATTCCTACCTTTGTGGGGGGAGAAAAACAACTCAGCAGGTCCTTGAATGATAGCATTTATGTTCAACATCCTAGTTTCATTATAATGTTGATGAGCAGAAAAATACCCCCAGAAAATCATTGAATGAAACATGACCTTTCCTTTGAAGTTGTTTCTAAGAACCTATGGACATGTTAAGGGAGGACTCATTGTATTTAGTATTAGACTGCAATGACCATGCACGAATCTTTTGAAGCCATAGAAAAATGAAAGAATAATGAAAAATGAAGCCATAGAAATGCATGGGGAATACTGAAGTGGGGGTGGGACATGTAAAATTTAAGGTTCAGGGCAAGTCTGAGGTGGTGAGGAGCTGGTGTCTTGGGCACCCCAAGACCATTCCAGGCAGAGGGCACCCCTGAGGAGGCCCTAGGGCTGGCGTGTGCTTGTCTGAGAAATACAGAGGTCAGTGGGTCTGAAGAGGAGGGGGCGGGCCAAGTAGTTGAGTCCTACAGGTCTGATGAGAGACTTCTCTTCTACTCGGAGAGAAGGGGAGTTTTTGAGCAGATGAAATAATGAAAGAATCAGCGTTGTATATGAAGAGCCTCACTGTAGTTGCTCTGCTGAGGACAGAGAAGGTGGGTGGTGAGGCCATGGCAAAGGGCCGGGTGAGAGGGCACTCACACCAGGTGGTAGGCATGGAGGGGTTTAGACATGGCTGGAGTCTCCTTATGCTTTCAAGGAAGAACCAGCAGGGTTTTCTTGCAATACAGATGCGAGGAGGGAGCGAGAGCAGTCAAGGTGACTCCAGGGTTTTAGGGAGAGTGGCAGGCAGAACAGAACTGCTGTTTCCTGAGAGGAGGCTGAGGAGCACCAGTAAAGGAGAGGGCAAGCAGGGAGGGTGTTAGTTCAGTCTGGGGCAGGGCTGGGGGGCAGGAGAGACAGAACCTGGGGAATCCAAAATCACAGAGGCACTGGGGGCCTGAGGTGGCTAGGCTCACCAGCTGGGCTCAGATCCCAGAAGAACACAAAAGGGTCTTCTCGTTTGCCAAATCCTGACTGTATTGATCTCCAAGGACTTTCCCTGGCGTGGCTCCTGAGCTGAGTTTTAGAGGGCTTAGTAAGCCGATTGGAAGGTGTGTCTGGTGATCTGGGGACAGTGTGAATCCTGTCAATAAAGCAAAGCTTATCTGGTCAGAGGTTTGCTGATATTCTGGGCTTTCCCCACAAAGGCATGGCCACATCCTAACATCTGGAGGAGAAGGAATGGGAGGAACACATTACAAAGGCTTTAGCATTTTCTAGGGTGACCAACCATCCTGGTGTGCCTGGGCTGTCTTGTTTTAATCACCGAAAGCCACATGCCCTGGGGAATTTCTCAGTCCTAGGTAAACCAGACATTTGATCACCCTACACTCTGCCCATCTGAGGGGTATGGCTGTTTTTGGCACCATTTCTTCTAAACTCTTTTGATTGCACCCTGAACAATTGCTGCATCAACAGAGCACCGCTGACAGGTTGCTTTACAATGAGTGTCTGCTGCCCTTTCAAGACACCCTCCCTCTGAGCACACTTGTGCCCCGCTTTTACTGTGTGTGGTTTAGAGCCACAATAGTCAGCCTCCCAAGGAGGCAGCAAGTTCCCTCCTGTGTCCCAATATAATGGGCTGGTATATAGGACAGCCACAAACTGGTGAGGCCCGTGGGTCAGGCTGCCATTGGCTCTGACCACCCTAGTGACCACAGGGTTCCGGTGCCATTGGACTTGGGAACAGAATGTATTTGGTTGCAGAGGGTGGCCATAGGAAGCAAAGCTCCTTGGTGACACCCTTTGAACACACAGCTCTCCTCTTGTGGTGGGGCCAGCCTCTCAGCTCAGTTCAGACCCAGGATGTTCTGCTAAAAAGAGACACAGAATGATATTGATTGCCCATGTTTTGTAATAACTAAAATCCAGCAATATACCTTGTTAATTTAATGCAGAAGGAGAAAAAAAATCCCTACTGTAAATATAGGTTACAGGAGACATAAGAAGAAATTATACTGTAACATGTGAGGATGCTAATTTGATACATTTGTACTATAAATACTCTGGTATCCCATAAGCCCAGAACTGGAATTGCTTTTCCCCCACTTATTGGACTCAACTCTTTCTGTCTCCTTGTTGAATGGAGACTCCAAATAGAGACTAGAAATACAGCCTAGAAATGATTTTTTCCTTATTTCAAATGGCAGAAGAAAAGCACGATTTGGTAAAGGGAAAAGCAACACAGTGATCTGTGTTTAGGAGCTATGCAATGGTGTTGTTTTTGTTCTACTGGGCATCTGGAAATAGCAGTTGCAGAAAAATTAAATCTTCAGTTTATTGGCACTGGAGGGGATCAGATGGGTAGTTCTGATCAACCCCCAAATCATCTTTTAAGTTGCTGGCTTTCTGGGTCATTGCTTGTCACGCAGAAGCCACAGTGGGGGCTGCAGAGCTTTTCAGAAGCCAGCGCTCCTCTCTCTCGAGGAGACAGGAGCTTTTGAAATATATCTGTGATTGGAAAGACTTAAGTGTGAGGCCTCCAGTGTTCTCCCCTTTCAAGGTGACAGTAATTGAAGGATGGCGCCATGCAATTCTGACATTTATAATTCGGCTGCGGAAAAGGTCAGCTTCCTTTTGGATGTGCATTGGAACCAGCAGGAGAGGCGCTCTGAGATGTCACATTAGGTTTTTGATATTTTCAGGGATGCTTTGATTAATAACAACTTCAATTTGCAATGTATAATTATAACCACCCCTCTACTGAATGGAATGACAGGCTCTAAAGAAATAAAGTCCTGGTTTTCTTCGTAGTCTTGGTTTGAATGGAGGTCCACATGGACTTGGGGTGAAACTATCTGCATGAAAAATGAAATTTCTTCCTTCTTAGGCGGAGTCTGGTGCGATGGGGGCTTTTAGGTCAAATCACAAGGTTGGATTTTATCTGGGAGGAGTGCTAGGGGTGATCATGAGTGAATGGTAAGCAGGAAGGGATGAGGCTATATTTGATCCTGGGAAGGTTCACTCTGGTTGCTGAGTAGTGAGGGATTGAGGGTGGGTGGAAGGTGAGGAGGTTACAGGTCGGTATCTCAGGCAGGAAGGGGCTGTGGATCAGGATCACGTACAGGATGGAGGCTGGAGTGGGGATGGAGAGAAGGGACTCCTAGTTGACACACTTAGGAGACAGAATGGGCTGACTTTGATGATGCTGGAAATGACTCCGAGGGACTTTTGGCTGCCGGAATAATCACCAGGTCTTTTAAGAGATTCTGGCCAGCCTGTCTGTTCAGACTTTTTTTACATAAAGATTGTGAGTCGCAGTTGTGCCTGCTCATGCCAGAATCCTTCAGGTCACAGGCGAGATTGTGAGAGTTGTTTTGGGAATTGGATACCACGTGAGAAGCTGTGCTCAGGATGCAAGTCTTCTGGTAGGACCTGGGCCCAGGTGTGAAAGCAGCAGATCCAGGCGTTTTCCATCCCTGGTACCTGGGGGAGGGACCTGAGCTAGCTGCCATTATAGGAAATAAGAAGCACCTCCAGTTGTGGGTTTAGAGCCACAACAACACGTGTGTGTCCCCGGGGTGATGGAGAAGGGTCAGGGCTTGATATGTTGCTGGGGTCAGAGTTCAGCTTCTGATGGGGCAGGGAGTAACCCATGAATACGTCACGGTTTAGGCTTATGGCCAGGGTCAAAGTCCAGTGTCTGCCCAGGACCGGGGTCTGTGTGTGGTCAGCGTCGTGGCTGGCAGGTGGTGGGAGCATGGACCAAGGGGATGACTGAAAACAGAGAAGTGCAAATATAGAGATACTTCCTTAGATATTATCTGTTACAACAGAGGCTGTGACAGCAGTTTCTGCCATGGAGTGGGGATGGTGTTAGTTAAGGGTAGTCCTTAACGTTTTCAATTCCCAGGAGCAGGGAGGGAATTTGATTCACCCAGCTTGGGTCAAGCATTCGCCCTCATCTCAGTCATCTGTGGTCAAGGGGAGAGCAGAGAACTCTCAAGGCTAAGGGGATCCCATGATCATATACTGAGGAAATTCCCAGGGAAGAGGTGCCATTATTAACTAGGAAGCCACCCGATTTGTGTGTATTTTCAGAAGCATTAGAACATCCTTCCTGGGGTGCTTCTGGTATTTCTGACCCAAACCTTCCCTTTCATCATCTGAATAGAACTTGCTGCCTCGGTTTCTAGAGGTATTTCTCAAAGGACCATTGACCCAAGGTGAACCAGGAACAGTGTTCTTTCCAGGTGGTGATTTGTAAAGATGTGAAATGGGTTACAATGAGCATTCAGACACTCTCATGGACTCCAGATGTTTAGATTGGGGATGATCCTTAGGGATTCTTTGGACAGGATGGCTCTTAGAGTGCCTGTCTCAGACACAGTTCACATCAGGGACTCGATGTGGGGACAATGTGAGTCCCACCAGGGAGGTCTCTGCTGGAAGGATGGTCAGTCTATGGATGGACCAATGGCCAGTGAGGTGTTATAAGAGCAGAAATAAGAGTGACTAACTAGATCAATTAGATAGTTCTCTCTCAGAAATTTAAATTCAAGATCAAAAGAGATTCTACAGGGGCAGAGGAAGATGGTGGAACATCAGAGCTGACATCCTCCAACTTCTGCAGTTGAAAGGTTATTATGATAGCATTAGAGCACCTGGATTCCTGAATGGCTCTCCAGTTCTTAAAGAGCTTTTAAGCTCCTTGGGACACAGCCTGGGGCGATGCCCATTGTATCTAAGAGACTTGTCCACAAGTCAGGCAGACACCAGTCTACTACATTGCTACAGGTGTTCTCAGATGAGTCTCCATTTCTCAGGGTGACTGGAGTCTCTGCTCTTTTTATTCAAAGAAGAAGATTAGGTTAAATGGATTAGGTCAAACAATAGGCAATTGAGTTTAAAAGTGAGCTAAACTCAGAGGAAGGTCAGGAGAGAGAGCCAGGGGCACACATTGATGTGAGCACTGGGAATGGAGAAGTAGGCAGGTGGTTGGCCCCTCTCTGTCAGACTTCTCCACTAATGGAGTGTATGGCTGTTCGGATTGGCAGAGCTGGGGTAGGTGGGTTCAATCTCAAAAGAGACGTAACTACAATGGTTGGTGAGCTCTGTGATCATCATGAGGAAATCTTCCAAAATGCAACGCCCAATGACAAAGACTCTGACTTTGAGACTGGCCTTCAAATTCTAGTGCTTGAGAAACAGGAGTTGACAGGAACAAAGAAATGGAGGAAACTTAAAAGAAATAATATTAAATAATTTCCAGAGCTGAAGAAAGATGTGTGTGTGTGTGTGTGTGTGTGTGTTTCAATTTCCTTTTTCATAAAACGGTATAATGATAATACCTAGCACGGGCTAGTGAATGTATTACTAAACTAACCACGTGGCCAAACTCAATACCAGATATTAATATTTTAATTGATATTATTGGAAGATGTCAAAGGGCCAAATATATTGAGTAAAACATGCATGAAACCTCAGACAACCATAGAAAACTTTTACAACACCAAGGATAAGGAGAAATATCAGAAAATCTCTCAGAAAGAGCAAAAGATCAAAAGAGACACAGAGAAACCAATTCTCTATAAAATGACAAGTGTGACCAATACTGGATACACCCATACAAGGAAGCATGCATTCCAAGTTCTAGGGGAAAATAATTTAAAGTTAGAATTACCTATCTTGCCCAGCATGCCTTAGAGGGTGAAATAAAGATATTTTCAGATAGTCAAGGACCTAGAAAGCTTACTTCTTATAATACATCTGGATGAATTAATCCACAAAATAATGAAAGATGAACTGAAGAAGATGTAGGGGTATAAGATGCAATGACATGCAAAAAGAAGAGTTAAAGATAAATCATCTTTAATTGTTAAAGATAATAGCAATCTAGATTAAAATCCCAGAGCATATAAATGGGAAGAGACAGTGAAGGGAGAGGGAGGGGCTAGGATGAAGGAAAGGGTACTCAGAGTTTTCTTTTTCTATTCACATGGAAGATGCAGACTCCATCTAGACACTGATAGTTGACAACTGCAACATAAACGTGGACATGGGTATTTGAAAATATTCTCTGGAATAATAGAAAAAAATACTAACAAGGGGAATATTAAATATTAGAGAGGGAAAATGTGATAAAGATACTTGTCCCATTCAGCAACAATAAGTGGGATGTATGTCCTTAGACAAGTCACTTAATGCCTCTGTGCCTAAATTTCTTCATCTGTAAAGTGGGATAATAATATCATCTTCCTCAAAAGGTTTGTATGTATGTATGTACACATGCATCCATGTGTGGATGCATGCCTTTTTTATAGAATTGAGATGGTGCATTTGAAAGCTTAGAAAAGGTCTTGACAGAGAGAAAATTCTAATAAATGCTGGCTACTATTGTTATTGTTATAATTATAACTGTAATGGCTATAGGGGAAAGCATATCAGCTTCAGAAGCAGAAAACTTGCGTTTCGTTCCTGATTGTGCTGCTTTCTCCACAGATGACCTGGGCTGGGGAACAACTAGGAAATGTATCGATCAGACTCTCATTACATTTCAGCTGTCACAGTTAATAATGTTTGGTTCAATTAAGATGCTCTGCTGAGGTTACTTATGTTCCTCAGTGCTCTTTAAAAAAAATAAAGGTGTTTGGATTGTATGTCAAGGAAAAATTGTAACTTGTGTGACCATATTAGTTACCTAAACTTCTAGTGGTGATCATTTTGAAATATATACAAATATTGAATTATTGTGAACACTAGAAACATATAATATTATATATCCATTGTATCCTAATTACAAAATGAAGATCTTTCAGTCTCCTATAGTAATGTGTCTCTTTTCTTCTTGCTTGTCACAATAGAGATGTGGGCTTCACCAAGAATATCCTGCTGACTTAACCAGACAGGAGTGGTCTCCTCAGCAGAAGGGCAAAAGGAATGCCAAGTCATGACCCTGATAATATTATTCTTAGCTGTGAAATGTGGAACCTATGTAAACTCGTTTTTAAGTAAGTCTCTTCAAAAATGAAACCAACAAAAATAGAAGAAAACTAGACAGAAGAGTGGAATCCATCCCTATGTACCCATTGCCCATCTCCAGTAGTGTTGGCACCTAGGTAATATTTCTTAATATTTCATAAGAGGGATCTTTTGAGTGTAATCAAAATGCAAGACTGGTGTTTGTATCAGCAGCTTAATGATCTCTGCCATCCAGGCCCCTGAGAGAGAGCTCCATCTTGATGCTGAAAACGTCTGAGAGCTGACTTCTGTGCAGAGCAACTGGTTACCTGCAGAGGAGGGAAAGCTCTGAGAACAGGGGTCCAGACTTGATGAAAGAAATGAGTAACAATAGGTCCATTTAGTGAGCTCTGATTCTGAGCTAGACACAGGGAGTGCTTAACAGCCATGATGTTATTGATTCTTCCTAAAAGCCTTAAGAGTTAGATACTTTTATTATCTACAGACTGAGAGAAGGACCTCATAAACTGAAGGTTAAAGAGTTGGGAAGTGGCTAAGCTTAGATTTGAACTGGGGTCTGACACCAAGCCTGATGCTTTTAGTCTCTTGCCTGTGTCATCGAGGGGAGTCTCAGGCCTGATGGCAGAAAAAAAACAAGTGGCTTTTAGAGCATCTGTGGCACTGCTGCCGTTTGCCCGCAAATGGGTTCGGAAAAATCGAGAATTACCCCTGTGACCTGTAAGGAGAATCATTTGGGAGCCTGGCATACACTTGACTTGGGGTATCTGAGCCAGTTTCTGACAACCTGGCTCATCAGGGGTCACCGAGTCCTAGTGATAAGGCGTCTCCACGAGACAAGCTCTGTCCTATGTGGTTTGTCATTCAGCTTAAGTCTTGTGTCAGCCTGCCTGTCATTGCCAATGTCCCCACTTACTTTAACTGCAAAGTCTGAAACTGGACCCAATATTTCAATAAAAGCCTCATTTAAGTTACACACTGTGGGAGGATTAATACCATGTTTATCGACTGAATTAATTATTGAGTGAGTTCTGGGGTCCATACTTAATGATTTCCACATAGTCCTTATTAATGGGTTTCCTCCCTAGGAATTGCAACTGCTATTCACATTGGTTACCCTGAAGCAGCTCCTGGAATTTCAGTGAAAGGCTCATTATTTTTGCATATTTCATGCTTCATTTTCTGCTGCAAATGATCCACGGTAGCTAATTGTGGATGTGTTGTTTGGGTCACGGCTGCGTGGTGTGAACTCTGTATGGGAGTGATGGATCTCACCTCTCCTGGGCTCAGGGAAGGTGCCTCTTGGCTACGGGGTGGAGGTGGTGGGAGGGAGGCAGCATGGAAGATCAAGTAAATGGAAAATGAAGTTGTTCTTTGCTTTGTGTGATAAATGTAGACACCCATCTTCCAGTACAGCTCCAGCTGGCGTTTGGAGCTGTGGTTCGGAAGGGTGGGAAGCACAGATCCTTCTACTCCAAGGATGGACCCTCACTCTGCCCAGGATCTCAATTCAAGTTCGCCATGTTCTCTGTGGTCTGGCACACCTCTGTCCCCCCATCGCATTTGTGGAATCTGAGGCACTGCAGAAGAAAGATCTTGTCTACAGTCCAACAGAAAGAGTGGCAAAGTCAAGTCTTAGATACCTTTACAGCTCTGAAGAGTGGTTGTCCCCACAGGACAAGATAGCCTCCTCCTTTTGGATTAGTGTCCTGGACACATGGACACATATTTTGACTGCTTTCCGTTGTTTTTAGTACTACCACCCCCGGAACTGGGTTTTTAAAGGATCACTGTGGGTGTACCATGAGAAATGGGGTAGGGTGGGTGGGGCCAGCATCGACAGGGGACAGCAATAAGGAAAGAATGGCCATGATCCAGGTGAGGAATAATGCTCACTTGCAGTAAGTTGCTAAGATGACACCTGTTACCTAGAACAGAAAGTGTCCCGCAAACATTATTATGATATACCAAGAATTCAGATCTCCTAGGCAACAGGAATGTGGGGCCCAGTTTCTGGTTCTGGTCAGAATCCGTTAGCCTGACACGTCTCTGCTAAGTACGGTTTAACTGGAAGCTAATTTGGGTGCTCATCCCAGGTCTCCTGAAGTAAAACAGCAGGCCAGCCCCTCTGGTATGGCATGTCCCAAGACCGATGTCTTCATAATTTCAAAAAATTAACTTAGCACATTGTGTCCTTCTAGAAAGTTGAACTAAGTAAGTTGAAGGGGGTTAATTTCTCTTCTTTTGTGATGATGTTGATTCTGTGACAGCTACAACATAAATTTGTATGATCTCACATCTCAGTAGGCAATAATGGGGGAAAAGTGGTTTTGACAAATAATTATGAATGAACTGGTCTGGATCCTCAAGGACCGGTGATATATGTTGAGCAGTGAAGGATGAATAGTGAGTTCTAGAGGCTCCTCTGATGGTCTGCTGACTGCTGAAGCCACAGTCCGTGTCAAAGTCTTACTTTGATGAGTGTGACACTCACTCTGAAATCTCCCCCATGGGATCACCTTAGATTTGAAGTCTTTTTACCTTGGGGAGACTTCTGACCCCTGCTGTGGCCTGTGGGGGTGGGGGGGGGCGGGGGTGGGCACCGAGTTGCGATGTGTGAATACCTGCCAGACATGTTCTCTCCTGGGCTCAGAGCAGAGACATGGAAGAATATTTGGGAGACCCCTGGGTTGGGTCAGGGCCTGTGGCTGGTAGGCAAAGATCAGCTTGTTTGGGATATCAAGGATTAGTCTAGACGGAATGCATGTGACTGCAGGCTGTAGTTTCCAGTCAACACAATTTGGTGGGTGGATGGGGAGGCGGGGTTCAAGTAGAGGGAGGCAGCCCTGTTTGGTGAAATCTGCACCATGACTGACGTGAGCTGGCTCCTCCAGTCTATGACCCTCCTGGGTCTGGCCTGTTTAGACCTCTCCTGCTTAGGGAGCCTTAGACTGTCCTCACCATGGACATCTTCCGGGGTGGGGAAAGCAAAATTGACGGTGGACTCACCTACCTCTCTCCACCTCGCTGCTCCCCCACAGACCACATTACCATCATCTCTCTTGGATCAGCATATACCTTGAAAGCCAGGAGCTCTGCTGAACTTCCTTCTCTTTCTTTTGCTTAGCGGAGCAATCTCTGCACGTTGTGACCCTCACCTGTTCACTTTTCCTGAAGATGTGTGGGTCCTTCCAGAGCTGTGACCATCATCCTGCGTGGCCTTCTGCTCCATACCGCTAAGCGTCTCCTAGGATCCGTTCTCCCCTTCTTCTGAGCACTCACGGCCACGTGGCCATCACGCTAGAAGCTACATTTGCCAGCATTCCTTGTAGCTGGGAAAGCTCAGTGACCCATGTTGCTAAATTTGGGTCAATGCGAGGTGAGCAGATGTGTGTCCACAACTTCACCTTGTAGACTAAGTCTCTTGTCACCTTTTTGCTTGTGAGGAAATAGCATGGGTAACAGCAGACACTTTGGCTGCAGAGGTGGGCGCTCCATATGGAGACCAGCAGCCCATGTCCCTGAGCAGCCCAGAGGGCGGGGCGTTTATCCTTCCAGACGCCACCTGTCTTTGTGAGAGCAATAACTGTCTTCTCGAAGCCCCACTCTTTGGAGTCTGTGCTACTGGATTAAGTCTGTCTCTGGCACGTACCCCATGCCTGCCCTGCGCCCGTGCACCGAAGCCCTCTGCCTCCCTGGGGACCCTTCGGAGCCGTCCTTCCTCTGCTGCTCACAGTGTCCCGTGTGTGTCGGGGAGGGCATGCGGCAGCCTCCACATTGACGCCCAGGAGGACGGAGCTCTGTTCAAGGTCACAGGTGCAGGGTAGGGACAAGAACCCGGACACCCGGCGTCCCGGGGCCACGCTTGTTCAGTACGAGCTATTGCCGGCAGCGCCCTGAGTCAAGACCATAATGTTGTTATTAAAATATTTACTTGCATGAAAAATTTCTATTACCTGAAACTCATGTATTATAGATGGAATCAGTAGCTTAGAAGGAAATAAACAAGAAGAATCACTTTAATAACAAAAGCTATGCAGATAAATTCCTCATTTCAGCAAGCTCTTGGCGGTCCCAAATAAATATATCATTTTTATCAGGCAAGTGCTCTAGAAACAGCGTCTTCAGGAAATAGGTCAAAATAATCTCTCTGACTATGCGGCTTTCTGGAGGAAAGAAATATGACGGCAGCCGTACAAAAGCGATTAAAAGGAGTTTCCTCCTGTAATACGAGCTGTCATAATGGAGGGTTGGGAGAGGGCTGGACAAGGGGGTCTCAGGTTTCCCTCTGTTCTTCCTGGCACAGCAGAAGGCACCCTGGTCTCTCACTTTCTGGCTGTATGATATTAGACAACCAGTCGTGCTCTCTTAGCCGCCACTGGCTTATGTTTAGCTCACTATGGGCTGAATAGATGGACATTTCTTACCAAACAAGACTGATGCTCACAAAAGCTGTGCAACCCTCTTGACGAGCGGCACTATTCTTATTGCTTGAGTCATGGGTGGGGCGTTAAAGGGAGAGAACTCCAGACAACAGGGGTCTGATAAGCCTTGGCTGAGGAGTAGAGTATGTGGGTGCCCCTCTTGTGTAAATGCAGGGTCCTCCCAGGCCTCAGTGGGGGAGCCCGAGAGAAATCGCAACCCCCTGCTCTCCATCTCCCTTCGTGAAGTTGGTCCCTGCACCCTGGGATGTCTCTGTCCCTAATTAATGCTGCTGTCCCCTGCAGACTCACCGATAACTGCCTCGATCAGGAGCCATTGATTTTGATGGCTGCCTCTGTCTCCATATGGGACGTCTGCTCCATACTTGCTACCAGTCCGTTTCCTACAGGTCAGCATCTGTCACCACTCTGCTCAAAAACCTGCTTAGAGGTTAAGGACAGTGTCCAAAAACCTCCCTTTGCCACGAGGATGAAATCCGAACTTCATGTTTCTCAGCCCCAGTGCTGCCCAACACTCAAATAGCACAGCGTTTCAGAGCACCACCCGTGCACACCTGAGGCTTGTCCCACAACCCCTGCTTTCTTGGGGCAGCAGCTCCCTCCCTCAGGTCCTGCTCCAGCGTTTCCCTCCACAGCATGAGCCCTGAGCCATCAGGGCCAAGGCACATGCCCTGCCCCCTGTGTTCTCAGATCCCTGTCCAAACCTGCACCCTTCGCTTGCCCTCTGAGGTCCAGATACCAAGCATTTGGTCCCCAGTTTGGGGCAGTGAGGGGAGTAAGCACAGCCTGCATTCCCGCTCCAAAAGGCCAGCAGCTCCACCCACCAGTGACACAGGGGCTGTGACCAAGCAGGCCGGTGTCTCGGTGTCTAGTCCTGGGAAGGGCCAGACAGCAGGTGTCTGAGGGGGGAAAGGAGGTGAGCCTGTCCCCTGCCTTAGCCGTAGTCTGATGTTTCCAGCCCACACCCAGAAGCAAGCTTCCCTTTTCTTTCACAATGCAATACTCTTGCCTTTACCTGCCTGCTGTAATCACAGCTCATCCTCATAGCAGCCCCATGCCTTGCAGAACTGTTAGGATTAGAGCCTCGAAGTAAAAGAAAGGTTTTCTTTAGGAATCCTATCTGATGCTCTTAAATACTGGCAGGAGACTGGTGTCTTCGGAGCTACCAAATCCGACAGTTGTTATGGACCAATCCTGATGTGTCTTCAAAGGTGCTCCCCACACACTGAGGACACAACTGTCCATTACAGGCACCTGTTGTTGCCACAAAGAGAAATGTTGAGAGATGTAAGTTCCAATCATACTCAAGTTCCTGATCCTAGCAGGACATCGGAAGTATGAAGAATGTCCTCAGGTGACTGTCTTCAAGTTGGAAAAAGACCCCGGCCTGAGGTCTTTGCATTTCCAGATGCAAAATCACTTTAATCTTGATTCCCTTTTGCATAAGATCTGTGCATGCACATGTGTGGGTCTGCCTGCCCCAATGTGAGTGTGTGTGTGGAGTTGGTGTAGGAACGGTCACTTTTTTTTTTTTTAAGCAAAGGTACAGGTAGGAATAAAGGTGAGTAGACAAACAGGAAGCAAGGAAGAGAGAAGAGGAGGAAGAGTTTTTTTTTTTTTTTTTTTTCATTTAGTTGTTCATGTTGGTTGCTCCCCCTGGCCCTGGGTCTTGAACCCTGGACCTTGGGATGTATGCGGGACTGCTCCGAGGTGGACTAGACCGCTAGACTTCCAGGGCGCACCCAGGAATGGTCACTTTTTAAGTCAAGGACCTACACAGTCACAGACAAAACTGATTTCCCTTCATTACATAGGCACACTTAAAAAACTAGTCTGCTCAAGGGAGAAGGAACATTCTTATCATTTCTTACAACTCATGCACTTGACAGAGAGGAAGGACTTGGATATCACCATTAGTTACTCTATCCCATGTGCCCAACAAAATTGTCCAACCAACACGATGATCGTGCCACACATAATACACCCGTAATTAACCTTGTAAACTTACTTTTTAAACAGCCTTCATCTTTATTTTAAAATTAATTAGGGGATCCACAAGGGACTGACTCTGAAGATGATAATTACGCCTCTTCCAGGGTTATCGGAAGCTTCGCTAGTCAAGAAGCAACTTATTTTCCCCGGAAAATTAAACCAGTGCTCCATTATCAGATTGTTTCTAAATGAAAAAAGGACTGGATTTTGACACCGTGGTCTCATTTCGGCAAGAAAGAGACAAATTGACAAGCTGTTTTGTCACATGCTTGTTTGAGCAGAACATTTTGAGAAATGTCTCTGGGTCTGTTTGGGAAGAGGAGCAGTGGGGTAGGAAAAATGTCTGAGATGACCCCAATGTGACGGGGCTACTTGCCAAGTAATCACCCCATGCCTGAGCTCAGAGAAGGAGGAAATGTTTTTCCATTTTCTGCAGTGGAGCCGGGAGGCAGGGGAGCTTGCTCGGGGTGGGAAACCAAAGTCCACTGGGTGAAATGTGATGGCATTTCTACACAGCTAGGATATTAGTGTACACAGAAAGGTGAAGTCAACCAATTCTGCCAACACATTTTTACTCATCAGTGGCAGGCCCCTCTGGGGATGGCCTTCCAGCTCACACAGCTTCTGTCTTCCCCAGGAGCTGCCCTCCTAGCAGCCTCTGTCCCTGGCCAAGCTTGTTGTCCAAGAAAGCACCTTTGACCTGAGCTGGGATGGTCAGATTTTCCCCACCAGAAACTGGGACTCATGAACCAAGATGTGGAGAAACTGGGAGGACTTGGCTTTGAATGGCACTTGGTAAGGACAATTCCAGTGATGGGTCCCTCCTCCTTAGGAGAAACATGGAGAAGTAAAGATATGGAGGCAGGCTTTGGAGATGGATATTACTGGACTTGAATCCCGGCTCTGACTTCTGGGCCCCATCCCGATCTGTAATCCTGAGTAGGTGACTTAACTTCTCTGACTTCAGTTTTTTTTCACTTGGAAATGAAAATTTGGTAAAGAAAAAACATGTTATTTTAAAACAACAGTCAAACATCCGCTCTTGCTGGATGTGAAATTTTTCTCTGGGGTAGACCTTGTCTAAAAATGATGGAAGTGTTTGGTTTTGAAAACATGGGCCTTAAGCTATGGCTGGACATTCCGAGATCGAGAGAAAGAGAGTTGCTTTGTCCCAGTTAATGAGGACTGTCATGTTCCTAGAAGGGGTCGGTTTAGGGGAGGAGGAGGTTTCTAGGGAGAGAGAGGGATAAGAAGATCCTGCTGGAGCCAACTGGGGCATGTGGGAGCATTTTCAAGTTTCCTTCTCTAGTGCTGCTCTCACAGAACCTAGAACCTGAAGCCAGCAAGAGTTGGCCAACAACCCTCCTGTGATGTATACATCCCTTTCTCTCAAGAGCATCGGCAAGGGGAGTCTAGGTTGGGCCTCTGCCAGGAAAGCAGAAGTCTTTGACTTCAGCATTACAGTTATTGGAAGAGGTCCAAGTCTCACCCCTTTAATGGAAAAAAATGATCTTTTGTCCACTTTCCTTGGTGGCAAACCACCAAACATTCTTGATGAGAGAACTTTCCAGACTCTGTCAAGAGTCCTCCCTTCTGGAGAAGTGGACTTACTCTTCAGACCATATCTCAAGTCCCCACAGCAGCAGACAAGTTTAGAGTTCAGCCCCCTTAAGGATCCATACATTTCACTGAGAACAGTTGTTTTTACCTCCTCCTCCTTCCAATATCCTACCACATCACTTCTCTAATTTTTTCCCCAAATTCTCAAAGCTAGAATTAAGTCTTTCAAATAATTTCCCTCCCATATTTCCACCTTCTTGCTCCAATCCTGGTCATGTTTTGCAGGCAGAGCTGCCCCCAAGGACTATCTCTTGTCTCTCTTCCTGTTCTGTGATTTACTCCCTCATTAGTCTGGAGCACACCCTCAGGAAACTTTCCAAGAAAGGGTTTGAGGAGGTAAATCCTCTGAGTCCTAAGTCTCTGGAGATATCTTTATTCTCTCTTGGTATTTGGGAAAAACTTTGGGAATGAAAATTATTTCCATTCCACACCTTTCTAGCATTTTACTGTTCTCCTCTGACATTCAAGATCCTGGTGAAAGATTTTCTGATGCCAGATTGATTTTGTTTTTTTGTGGGTGAATTTTGTCTCTCACTTTCTTTCACAAAGATAGTCAGCAATTTTTTCTGTTCAAGGTTAGCTAGCAAGTATTTTAGACTTTGTGGGCTGTATGGTTTCTGTTGCAAGCACTCAATTCTGCTATTGTAGCATGAAGGCAGTATATGTAAACAAATGGACATAGCAATGTTCCAATAAAAGTTTATTTACACATGCAAACAGGGCCAGATTTGGAACATGAGTTGTGATTTGCCAACTTTTCTGTGAGAAGGTCAAAGAACATTCTTTATATCCTTGAAATTTTCCAAAGAACTGTCTATAACTTGTTCTTCTTTGATTGTATTTGAATACCTTGTGAACGTTTTAATGCTGATACTTATGGCCTTTAGATAAGACAAATTCCCAGTTTTCTTAAAAATATATTTTTTCTCTTCATTTTCTGCGATTCCCATTAGTTATCCAATATCTGTTGGACCTCCCAGATTGCTTCATCATTGTTTTTTTTCCTCTCATCTTCTCTGTCCCTTTTCTTTTTGTTGTATTTTCTGGTGTTTAGGGATCTTCAAGCTCTTAAGCCAACCCCTTGGTCAACATATTTAAATCAAATTCTACCATTTACAAGCCCTTTTCATATTCATAGAGTACTTAAAAACTGTATATACTTATTTTTAATTTAAATATAAATTCTCAAAATAGAAATCATTAACCACATACTTCATAAAAAATAATCTGTAATGTCAAAGAGAAGAAATCAACAATATTAAAGAGAAAAACTGACCCCTAAGGGATTAGAAATAATTTCAGAAATATTTTATACATTAAAAAAATCTATTAATTAGCATCTTCAAGAAGAACTTTTAAAATTGCATCAATTATAAAATAAAGTGATTCTACAAGACAGAAAATTTAGAGAACAAGAATAAACTTTTTGAAATTAAAAATATATGGCCCAAAATATTTTTAAAGTATGTAAAAACACTCTTTAAGAAAAATCAAGCAGCCAAAATGAATGTAGCACTGTGAACAAAACAGATAATAAATGGCAGAATGTGGAGGTCTACCTTCTGGGATTTGATGGTTTTATAATATGTCTACAGTATTTCTGGCATGCTGCAGTTCAAATCGTGCTTAATTTTACTCTCTTTGAGTGAGGATTTTATTCCATTTTGCTATGACTAAAGTAACTTTGGGACTTCAACAGTAAGTCAAAGTTATTTCAGCTCCTTTTCTCTCTCTTGGAGGAAGCCGTCTACCATGTCATGAGGACACTCAAGCTGCCTATGGTGAGGAACTGAGGCCCCTCAGCCACCAGCCATAGGAGGCAATCATCTTGGAAGTAAATCCTCCAGCCCCAGTCAATACTTCCTATGATACTGCCCTGCAGAACATCTTGCATGTGAGCTTCTGAGAGTCCCAGAATCAGACCCACCCTGCTAAATGATTCTTAAATTTCTAATCTGTAGATACTAAAGGTAATACATATTTGCTGTTGTAAATGGCTGTTTGGGGATAATTTGTTCCAGAGCAATAGATGGTGAGTACATGGGCTATCAATTTTGTTTGAGATTGACCCTCCAACATTTTGTCTAAATAGCTGGTCTGACTGTTAGGAGTTGGTTCAAGAGTGGGTTCAGATTTTCTGTATACAGATGATCAACTCAACCACTCTGATGTCTAGTTCCATAGCTTGCTGCTGCTTCTATGTGAAATTTCTGAGGGATTCTGGAGAGCAGATGCTTCCCAGGCTGCATGTATTTCTGTGTGTACTCTCAGGTGTGACATCCACTGCACTGCATCACCTGTGTCTCCTGTCCACCCACTTCCCTGCTTCCAGAAAGTTATTCATATTTATCTGCTGATGGCTCTCCTTTTGTTTTCTTTTCCAATGTCAATGTATGCCATTTACAGGATTTTTATTTTCCTTGTAATGGGATCTCAGGTGAGAAGGGAAATGAATCACTGTGATTAATATATTACTGTTAATAATCCCTTTCTAAAATAGTCAGAGGTCTAAATTGGAAACCTAGCAAGATACAAGCAGAAGACAAGATGATAAAACTTCTGGCTCATTTTCACATTACAAAGAGCTGATAAGCAAACCATGAATTATGGATGTTTCATTTCTAACCCCAGAGTTTACAGGTCTCAATAAGGGGATTGGCCTTGATTACTTCAGAAATCAAATTCTGTTCATAATTGTGGGGCATAGTTTGCTGCTGCTAAACCTTTTATTTCATACCCATGAGTCAAGCTTGTCAGCTATTTCCACGTGACAAAAACTTTGATGAAGGCTGGGAACCTTAATGAATAAATAATTAGTTTTAAGAACATAAGTCGACACAAAAGCATAACTAATGCCTTTTTAATTGCTTTTGCTCTCACATCTTTCGCAAATACATATCCATGCATCTCGTAGAATCACAGTTATCTGAACCTGCAATTCTGGTGCTCTGGGGAACCCGAAGCCCCAGTCTTTGAATTCTATAAGCCAACGATCCTGGACTTTGGGTAGTTCTTTTGCTAACCCTCAGCTGACCCTCTAGAATTTCAGGGACAGTAAATCTGATCCATGGACTCTTGAGATGGTTAGAAAAATGGGCTCTTTTGGACAGAGCTTCATAAAACCAAATTCACAAAAGACCCAGAGTGTTTTACATTTTTATTATTTATGTTTTTAAGGAATGGTACAGGCAGGAATGAAGGAAGGCAAGTAGGCAGGCAGGAAGAGAGAGGAGGAAGAAGCACTTTATTTATTTATTTCATTTAGTTGTTTTCCCCCAACTCCCAGTCTTGAACCAGGGACCTTGGGATGCATGTGGACTGCACCCAGTGAACTAAACTTCTATACCACCAGTGTGCCAAGACCCAGAACATTTAAGAAGGGCAGGTTTGGGAGCAGGGAAGAGTTGGGCATAGACACGATGAAGGAAAACTAGAAATATCTTTTGCAGCTTCTTAGTTGAAAAACACCTGTATCTCAGTTTCTAAACATAGTCATTAACTATAGGGGGTGAAGCTCATTTTTTTTTATTCTTTAGGTGTGAAGGTTATCTTCTCATGGGGTGTTACAGACAGTGAACAGTAATATGAAAAAGTAAAGTAAATTTTTTTGGTAAGTGTATAAAATGAAAGAGTAGAGTATGGTGGCAGAGAATAACAAAGGACATTTTTGGGGGAGGCATGACTGGGAGTCTGAAAACTGTACATGGAAAGGATTCCATCTAAAGAATGAATTTATTTGGTAAGAAGATAATTTCACCTTCTATACTCCTAAATGGTTTCAGATTTCTTTTTTTTAAGAATACTATTGTTTTTGTAATAAAACATTAAAAAGATACTTCTTTTGGGGGAAAGGAGGTATCTTATGTACTCTACTTTCATTTGCTCTCTCAGTCAGTCCACAAACCTTACTGATGCACCTGCTCTGGTGTGCCCTGAGCTAGACTATGAATACGGAGGCTGAAGCAGCTTGTTCTTGGCTTCAAGAGTCTTACAGTTCAGAGAAGGGCTCAGCAAGTGCCTGGCAAAGAGCAACTGCTCAGTAACTACTGGTTGGATGAGTAGAGGAATAGATCATCTTATACCTAATGAGTTAACTTTCTTCTCTCACTCTGGATACTGTAGCTAACTTCCCATGTCAGTGCAGGTGGTCACGAGTAACTTGAAGGCAAGGATTTTTGTCTATTTTAATCACCTCTGGGTCCTCAGCACCTAGAATAATACCTGGAACATAGCAAATGCTGGTGCCTAAATGAATGCATTTCAACACGTCTGTAGGAGGTTTTTGTAGGGTGATACACTGCGTCTAAAGAATAGCTTGCTGTAACTGGAGATGTTGCTTAAACTTCTTGAGTCTTTATTTCTTCAGCTCTGTGATGGAGATGACACTATATATCCTATAGATATGATGCAGGATTAATGAAAATGAAGCCTTTAGATGTTCTATTTGTGTCTGGGGAACAGTGAGTGGGAATTAAATGAGAGTGATGGTCAGTTAGCTTTTTTTCCGCTTTTCACCTTCTGGTAAGTACACAGATACACTTCCCTGTTAATTCCTTCAATAAACTTGTGTGTATGGAGCAGTGTGTCAGAGAGCATATGCAATTTAAATTTTGATACCTAGCAACAGGTGGCATTTTGGGAAGATGGCGCCATGTAGGGCCATGCCAGTTCGGGCATTATCATCTTTTCAATCCGGCGCCTTCCAATTACTTCACACTGTTATGTTATTCTGCCTTTGATCTCAAGGGAGGTTAAACATTGCTTCATCTGTGTAAGCACATGAAAGCCAAGGCCGCATGGCCCAGCATGGGGGAGCTTAATCAGAGAAGCACAGACAAGTAGCCCAAAGTAATTAAAAAGGAAACAGGCTATGCTCGTGTCTCTCAGAGAGCATAAAAGGGACTCTCATTCATAACTTAAATGACTCTTCTCAAAAGTGATAGCCTTTCCACCCCAGTTCTCTTGCCCCTGCAGACACAAGTGGTTCTAGAGAGCTGGGGGTGGGAGGGCCAGCTCCAAGGTGATGAGCTGTGTCTTTGTCACATGGAGCTTACCTTTTGGTGCATTGCCAGCTCATGCCTCCGACTCTTCTTCATGCTGTGCCATTTGTATTTTTCTTTGGTATTTGCACGAAGCTCTTTACAAATCTGCTATAGCAGCAGATCAAGTGGGGGCCTATCTTGTAACAGATGGTTGACAGTGCTGTGTCGTTGATGTGTGTTCTCCACTGAGGGATAAAAGGAACTCCTGTGATTCCAGAAGAGTCCCTGAGACTTATGTTTCTTCTCCTTTCTGACTCTCCCCTGCCTCTACTGTCTTTTCCAAACTTTTAGGGGGTATCTTTGGGGTGTCTGTGTGTGGGTAGAGATGGGGGTCACCATGGAGACCAAAGCTACACTAAATCATGTTAGTGGCTTGTGGTCATTATATCATGTATATTTTAATAGAATAGACAAGAATAGAAAATATCATAATGCATCACAAATAGTAAGTGTATTTTAATGAAACATGGATATATGCATCTGCTGGGTTAACTGTAATACAGACTCATTTTAATTTCTATAAAAATATTAAAACCCAATGAATTGGGGCTACTAGTATTGGACTAAGTGTTGGGGCTCTGATTATATCATGCTTATTGAGGCAACTGACAGTTAACCTTCCTCTCTCTAGTCTTAATGCCATACCAGTAACCTGTTTCAGTGAGTCCCCCTCTCCACTGACCCAGATCCAAGGTGACTTGCTGGAACAGCTATGGCCATTTGCTCTGCTTGTACCTCACGCACGCGCTTGTCTGGCTGCCAGCTGGTATGTCACCTCCTGCTCACATCAGTTCTTTGTCCCACGTTGCCTTGAACGTAATAGATTTTACTGAGTTCTGTTAAGAAAACTTCCTGCCTTCTTTTGAGATGGGACCATCTGTTCCTTGAATGGATCATGAGCTTATTATTTTTTTTACTCACTTCTTTTCCCTGTACCCATTCCAAGAAGAGCTTCCACACCTCCCAGATATTCTTCCACACTTCTCTCTACTGCTGACATCGCTCTCTGCTTCAAATTCATATGTTGAAATCTAATCACCATGGTATTTGGAAGTGGGGGGTCTTTTGTAGAGGGTGTGATTAGGTCATGAAGGTGGTATCCTCATGAATGACATCAGCGCTCTAATGAAAGAGACTCCAGAGAGTACTTTTTCTGTTTTCCACCATGTGAGGACACAGTGAGAAGACAGTTGACTAAATGATGAAGCGGGGTCTCATAGACCCCAAATCAGCCAGTGCTTTGATCTTGGGCTTTCTGATGTCCAGTACTGTGAGAAATACTTTTCTTTTGTTTTTAAGACACTCAGTCTATGGTATTTTTATTGCAGAAGCTCAAGCTGAAAAAGAAAGTCTCTTACCTCTTAATCTCTTCAGTTATTTCAATGCAGTTTTGGGAAGATGAGGGGAAATCCTCCAGTTGCAAGTGGAAGCCCGAGTTTAAGTAGTTGAGATAAAGTCATGTAATCTGAAATTAGCTACTTTAAAGCAAACAACTGAGTGGTACTTAGTGAATTTGCAGTGTTGTGAAACCACCAACTCTATTTAGTTCCAGAAGTTTTTCATCACCAAAGAGGAAAACTTGTGCTCCCCTCTCTGCCTCCCTCCAGCTGCCTACCTCAATCGGTCATCTGCTTTTTGTCTCAATGGATTTGCCTGTTATGAACAGTTTAGATAAATGGAATCATACAATAAGTGACCTTTTGTGTCTGGCTTCTTTGAATTAGCATAATATTCGCAGAGTTCATGCATATTGTTTCATTCTTTCTTCCTGTGACTTAATGATACTCCATTACACACACATGCCAGAGTTTGTCTGTCCATCAATGACATCTGCACAGCTTCCACATTTTGGCTAGTATCAGTGGTGCTGCTCTAAACATGTGAGTATAGGGCTTCGTTTTAGTGCAAGTTTTCAATTCTTTGGGGGTATACACGTAGGAGTGGAATTGCTAAATCACATGGTAACTCTATGCTTAGCTTTGAGGAACGACATGACTGTCTTCCACAGCAGTGGAAACATTTTAAAGTCCCACTGCCATGTATGAAGGTTTCACTTTCTCCACATCTCCTTAACTCATTTAAAACATGGAGTTATCTTTTAGTTGTTGAGTTGTAAGAGTTCCTTATGTATTCTAAATATTAAATTTGGTCCTGAATTCTTCATCTAGGTCTCTGCTTAGCTGTATATAGTAAGGATGGGCTCAACCTGGCCTGATCTGGAGCTGAATGGTCAAGACTGAAGTGAGGTGAAGTCAGAAAAAGGTCAGCACAGGTGCCCTGCAGTCCTCTGTCTTGGGTTCTGTTCTATTTAGCAGTTTTTATTAATGACCCCAGAAGGGGCAATAACAACTAAAACCTGGGCAATGCTGACTGTCTGATTAGCGACTGGGAGCATTGATGGATGTCTATGAAGACATTGCAAGAGTGGATTAGCGATCTAAGGCTCACACCTGGGGGCTTTGATTGCAAACCTGCCACCAGAGGTAGGGAGACACCTTCATGCAGGAAACAAGGCTCATCATTGTAGGGGATGTAGGGGTAGAAGGATCAGAGGGGGAGGAAGGCTAGTAAATCCACCTTCAGAAATGAAAGTCAAGGAGAGATTCGGTGGGACATCAAGTGATTCAGAGATGGTGTTAACTGTAGACAAGGTGCCACACTCTATGGATTTGTAGGATTTCCTCCCACTCGTTACTCTGTGAGTTTCTCTCTATTTCCTTTCGGTGACCATTAGCAAAACTCTTAAAATGCAAAGGATCTGTGCTTTGGGGAGGCAATCAAGGAAAGGGATAGCTGTTGCGGCCAGGTCTCTGGTTGTAAAGATGCAGTAGATGTTTGGTTGTTTTAAGCGTTTTGGTTTTTTAGATGATTTAGATGGATTAAACAATGGGCTAAAATTAAAAAAGAAAAGTACAAGTTGAAGACCTGAGCAGAAGAAATGCCAACTGCTACCCCAGGATCTTAAAATTCAGCTGCTTACACACAGGATGAGGGAGAGCAGGATGGGCACATGTCCCATGGAGTGGTTTGCTTGTTGAGGTGACAAGCCTGTCAGCATTGACTCTGATGGAGAGGTAGATCATCCAGTCAAAGGAAGTCACAATCCTAGTCCTTCCAGGGTTGAGCTGGTCTCATGTGGAATCATACGTCCATTTCTTGGGGCTCCATGTACAGAGATTTATCAGACATGGGGCACTAGAGAGTTTTCAGAGCAAGGTGACAAGGACAGCAAGAGTGTGGAAATCATGTCTTGTAAGAGGTGGTTAGAACAGTATTTTTGTTTGGGAATGACACCGTGGGGGTTTGGGTGGGGCCTATCGTTCGTGGCTCCTCCATCGAGGACTGCCCCAAAGACGGTGTGTGGGTTGGGAATGCCTCTGTAACAAATGGCACAGACCTAGTGCCTTATAACAATGTAAAATTAATCTTATGGCTGAGAGGCCAAAAGTCTCCTGAGATTGCAGGAGAGAATCTGTTCCTTGTCTTTGTCAGGTTCCAGAGACCCTCCTTGACTCATGATCCTCTGAATCTGCAAAGCAGGAATCCTAATGCTCTGACCTCTGCTCCATCTCCTCTCAGGTCCCTGTGTCCTTCTTTCCCTGGTGACGACATTGGGCGTTCCCAGATAACCTAGAACCATTTTCCTACCTCAAATTCCTTTGTCTCAGCTGCCGGTCCCTTTTTCCATGTTAGATTCACAGGTTCTGGAGATCAGATTGTGGACATGTTTGCTGGGGGGCAGGGCGGGTGGTTATTATTTGGTGACTAAATATCATGCTTTTTTGTTTTCCTACTATATGGCTTCAGAAGAAACCTGGGCAAATGGTTGTAAATTACAGGGGGAGACATTCTAAATGAAAGTAACCTGTCTCACAATCCTCTCTTTCTACAGCTGGGTGAGCTTTGGAGGGAGTGATTCTGCTTTGTGGGGATCGTTCAAGTAGAGGATGCTTTCTCTCTGGAATGATGGTTTCTCTATTGACTGGATGCCATGTCAGACCAGCTGGCATTGATGACCCATCCACCTTTGAAGATGATCCCTTTGACGCAGACTGCCTAGGCATGCCGTTCTAGTTGGTTCATGATTTAGGAGAATAAAAAGCTTGCCACAGGTGAGGTGACAGGCCACAAGCCCGTCCAGTGCAGCAGACACGGGTCCTGCGTGTGGTCCTCAGCACTCACGTGTGGCCTGCACGTGTGGCCTCCATGGCTGCCACCTGCGATATTTGCTAGGCCCAGGGCAGCCAGGCTGCAGTGCCCGGAAGGTAATGCTGCTCTGAGCAGCGTGGCCAGTGGCAAAAAGAAATGTGTGAATAAATAAGCTAGTTTCCTGGATGCTGGTGGTGATGCTGGGGGTGATGCCCAGACCAGCTGCCTAGAACAGTCACCTGCTGTGACAGCACCACACAGGGGCTCCCCTTTCCTCTCCTGCCCCCCACTCACTTTCCCACTCTCTACAGAGCTTCCTCCCATCACCTCCCAAATAAACCACCTATTTGCCTCCTTTATTTCATACTCTGCTTCTGGGGGAACTAGACTAAGATCCAACAGAAGGTTTAAGGGAGAAATAATCCTTTCCATGACAAGATATGAGATGAACTAAGATTTCCCCTACAGGCAGCACTGCCGCTTTCAGCACAGAAACTCCTAGCGTGATAGTCCTCGCTTCATTATGACGATTCTAAAATAGTCTGCTGCCTTTCCTAGACATATGTAAAATGTTGCCCGAGAAAAACCTGTCACAAGGAGTCATGTCCTCACTACCATCATGCGTCCCTTAATGACGGGGGAACGTTCTGAGAAATGCCTTGTGAGGTGATTTCGTCCTTGTGTGAACATCGGAGAGTGCACGCACACAAACCCAGATGGCGTAGCCTACTGCACCCCTTGCTAGAGCCTCTTGGGCTCACTGCCTATGTGTGGCTTGTTATTGACATTACGCGCCAGTGTTGTTAAGCGACCCATGACTATGTTAACACCTGTCGAGGTAATGGATATAGGATTTTAATGATCACAAAGCTGATTGTGGGACAAATATGATGTCTTAGAATTGAGTTCATTTTCTGATCCCAAGCAGCTAGCTGATGAAGTTCAGGTGACTTCGAGTCTTCTGGTTCATGTTTCCCATGCCTATCCATTGATTTGGGGGTGGGGAGTATCATGGGGATTGCTGACTCAATCATACCCCACTGTAGGCCTGCCTTCTCTTCTGTCCCCAAGGAAAGACAGGGCAAGGCCTGCTGATGCAATTGTAAGTACCCTGGAGGAGCCTGCTTCCTGGGCTGGTGTGGTTGTGAGTGCCAAGTCAGACTCAGGCCCCCTGCTCAGCACCCTCAGTGTTGCAGATGCCCTGGGAAGTTGGCTTCCCTTTGGAACTCACGTTTTTCCAATGAGCAGCATCTTCCCTTCCTGAAAGTCTCCACTGTCAGGCACTCTCAGAGTCCCCGACTTGGAGACGCTGATATCTTTGGGCCCATCTTCTGCATTCCCGACCACCTGGCTGCCTCCCAGTCTTCTCATCCATGTCTCCCCTGATCTGCAGGTGCAGAAAGCACCTGTGGGTTTCGGAGCCCAGAACTTTAACCAGCAAACAGCTAAGTCTCCCTTTTTCTCAAATGCCCCCATCCTCCCCAACTCCATTCCAGAGTGGGTTCACTTATTCCCCTTCAGCCCCGCCTTCCACCCTGGGGCAGGGCAGTCAATGTTTTAGCCACACTTTGCCAGATGTGTCTTCTCCCTCCAACTCTCCTCTCTATTAGTATGAAGCCTCTTTGTAGAGAACAGGGCAAGAATGCATGGGTGGCTTCTGCCTGAACCCATCAGCTCTCAAATCTCAGGCTCCTTGTCTCTGTCTCAGTAACTGAGAGAGAAATTGGTGACTTTGCTGGTCCCAGCAATTAATGCTTTGAAGTGAATGGTAACCCCAATTGTCATGTCTAAACGAGGCTGGTCTGTGTGTGTACAGGGGTCTGAGGGACAACAAAGCAGTGTGTCCTGTTTGATGTCCCAGGCTTTTCTTCCATATGAATCATCCTCAGCCTAGGTGACTTGAAAGCAGCAGCAGGTATGAGCAGATGGCAGTGACTTCCCAGCATCCTGTGTCCCTGGGGCGAGCCCCGCCACCGGGAGAGCAGGGTCAGAGCGGGCACCTGATGAACCTACCGTGAAAGCTGTACCCTGCTGCCCGGCAGTGGCTCGGGGGTCTGACTGAGAGGTGCTCACTGGGAACACACCCAGCCTGGAACTCAATGTCCCCAGTCGTGGAAAGCACACTGGAAATACCTCTCTCAGTGTCTCCGGTGCTGGGGCTGTTTGGTGCATGCTCAGTTTGGGTCCACAACAGATGGAGAGGTGGGCTCCCTAGTGGGGCCGAAGCGTGGGCTTCAGAGAGTGCTAATGTTTCTCAGATCTCCTTTGCAAAATGCCAACTGTGGCAACACTAGCTCAGGCCAGGAAATGGAAACACACTGCCAGGTGGTGGGACAGGCTGCTTCTTAATTAAGGAGGCTTCCCAGCTTGTGGGTGACGGGTGCGGCTTGTAAATAGTTTGTGTACCTGCTGCGCTCACGTGCTGTGGGTGCTCCCGTGCTCTGTGCTGGTGGGGTCCAGCCCCCTTCACCAAAATGATAGCAGAAGTTATATTTGTCTTCACTGAACTTGTCTAATCTCCCAGGCACTCTAGCGGCATTCTCATTTCATAAAACCCCTGTAGGTACGTGCTGCTACTAAGCCCATTTTATAGAGAGGAAAGCTGAGGGCACAGGGCATTGAAACAGCTCAAGTTCCCATTGTAAGTGTAAGTTAGAACTTGAGACTTATAAACAAACCTGAATTCTGAGCTGAGGCTGATGTGTAAACATAGGAAAATTCCATGTACCTCATAGGACTGTTCTGAAGATTAATGATTAATTTCATGTGTCAACATGGTTAGGCCATGGCGTCCAGATAGTTGCTCAAAAATCACTGCAGATATTTCCATGAAGATATTTTCTTGCTTTCTAAAGGTAAGAATAATAAATCAACAACTTTTGAATAAAACAGATTGATTACCTTTCATAATGTGGATGGGCCTCATCCAATCAGTTGAAAACCTTAATAAATAAAAATCAACCTCCCCAGAAGAAGAAATTCTGCCAACAGACTGCTTTCAGACTCAAATTGCAACTCATCCCTGGGTGTCTAGTCTGGTGGCCTCTCTCTCTCTCTCTCTCTCTCTCTCTCTCTCTCTCTCTCTCTCTCTCTCTCTCTCTCTCTCCCTCCCTCCCTCCCTCCCTCCCTCCCTCTCCAGGGATGTATGGGATGTATGCAGGCTGCTGCAATGGGCTAACCATTAGGCCACCAGGGCGTACCAGATCTATGTATTTTGATGTAGAAAGCTATTGATTAAAGAAAAAAATTTTTAGTTTACAAGGTGCATGAATAAATTTTTAGAAGAAAAAATCCTGAAACACGTGTGTGCATGTTTATGCGTGTCTCTCTGTGTGCTGGCATAAAGAAAAATACACACGGACTCGTTGAAAAACACCAGGGATGGTGATGGTGGTGATAGAGGTGTTTTCATAGTAGCAAGAGAAAGTCACGTTTCATTTCTATATTGTTGTTATTGTTTGATTAGCCTTTATTAGTTTTGTCATGAGACAGAGAACAAAGTAGATAAGTGTAAGATGAAAACCTGTGTTGATTTTCAATCTCCCTTCCCATCTGTGCCTGCAAGCGATGGGAAGAGCATTGCATACATATCTGTGTCCACTCTCCATGGTGCATTATGTTGAAGGGTCAACCTATCTGGAGGGAATTGGTTGTTGATGGCTGATTGCCCTGGTTTTATCAACACAATACCCAGGTCTCAATGAGTTTCCAAGGCCAAATTCTTTTAAAGGGAATTTCCTTCCACAAAGCCTAGCCCTGGTGTTAGGGGTTGGGGAAGTTTGTGGCCCATTGGGTGTGCTTAGGGAAAACGAAATGTGGGTCCCCACTGTTGGAGGGTCCACACACTGCCCGGAGCAGAGCGAGGTGCCAGATGCTGTCCTGGGTGCTGAAAAGTCAGCGTTGGCCAAGTCTCCATTCCCCATGAATTCCGACTAAAGCTTGACTAGGAAGGAGTCGTTCTGGAAGCACAGAAGGAGTGGGATTGTTGGGTGAGAGTGGCATGGCTTTTGGAATGTAACCATCCCAACACTATCAAGGAAATGTCAAGTGTCTTGAACCTCTAGCCTTCAATTCTTTTGTAGGGTCTGCTGCTCACCACTGGAATTGACTGCTGCTTTGACTGACTTACTTGAATCAATGCGTGGCTTGCTCCTTTTGCCAAGATCAATCTTCCACCTCCACATGCCACCCAGACCAGGGCTTTCTCACCCCAGACGATAGAGCATGCCAAAGCAAGTGAAAGAAGGTCCTGCAAAACCACCCCAAACCAGCCACTTTGAAGCAATTCAATGCAACAAGCGTTCCTCTGAGAATAATGTACTCTTGGCAATCACAAACAAGGTTCTGTTCAAGCAGTATAGTCTGATAGTTCAGACACATACACAGTATAGGGGAGGTCCACAGTGTGCACATCAGAGCCACCTGAGGAAGTTTAAAAAAGTGCAGGTGCCTGAGTCCAGACACCTGTTTTCATTAAAAAAAAAAAAATCCCAGTTGAGGAGCATTGTGAGAGTACAATGGTCTGGGTGTTCGCTGTATGACTCACGCCCTTTGTCTGAAATGCTGGCTGCAAAATAAGGAGTGGTGATGACACTAGCTATGCCACCATGGGCTGGCACTCTGCAGACCCAGCTGCAATGGGTGAGTTCTTAAGAAGTATCTCCTCTTGTATTCAGTGTCTTGTTTGTATCTTGGGGAAGAGATGATAAGAGATTGGCAGTAACAGCTCACTGTAATGATCACTCCTGTCCTGGAGCGGAGAGGGTGTGTCTGGATAATAGCAGGAGTCCTGGGTGGCAGCAGGAAGCCACAGGTGGCTGAGATGTAGATTGAATTTGAACTGTCATTGAATTTACAGATGATACATGCTAGGACTGGTCCTTCCCTACTCTGCCCCAGTGTGAGAGGGGCTGTTGGTGAAAGCCAGAGCTTGCCCTGAAGTTCATATAGAGAAAGAGAAGTGTCTTAGAATCAGGGCAGTCAGCCCTAGGGCTGGTAGTACTTGCTTTTGAGATTGGTCAGAAATGCCTCCTTCCTGTTATATCCTTGGGTTCTTCTGGAAACATGAAGGAATAACATTAGATGAGCTTTTATGTTCTTTTCCTAGTTAGACTAAAATCCTCTAAACTTCAGGCATTAAGATACCGTAAAACAAAAGCAACTCAAATCATTGCATCCACAGAACCTGCAGTCTTTCTATCCCTTTTTAAAAATCACAAAAGTAATATGTGCTTATTATAAATATCGAATAAACACTGAAGTATGCAGAATACAAAGTAGACTCATCTTCTCTAATCCTGTTCCCCAGAGGCAGCAATGGTTAATAGCTGGGCTTGTCCCTTCCACAGCTTTTACTACGGTATCTGACCTTTACCAGTGAACTCCAAAATGTAAATATTAGAGGACCAGGCTGACTCTGAATTCAGACTTCGACGTCTGTCTGGTCTTCAGTGCAAATCAGGCAGGTACAGCCGTGGGCCTCTGGGCTGTGTTAGAGGTACAAGTGGCTGGCAATCTTGACCTTGGTTCTGACAGAGGCTTCAGGCCTAGTGGGAGGATTCCAAAGGGCCCACCACAAAGGCATTGATTGTGAGTTACACTCCATTAGGCTGGAAATTGTATTTGCATGTTAATTATTTAAGTTTCAAATCTTTTCATCCTGGCCTCAGGCTCTTGCACAGTTTGCTAAAGAAACCTTGTCAATACAGCTCATTTTATTTGCCTTTGACCAATGACTGACGCACTCAGGTTTTCAGTGTTGACTGGTTGTGTGTGTGTGTGTGTGTGTGTGTGTGTGTGCACACGTGTGTAGTGCTATCAACAGAGGTGGCATTGTGGCAGAGAACAGTTTCTCCTGGGCCACTGTTGGTTTCATCCAACACGATACCCAAGGGCCAAACCCATGGAATCTGGAATGGTCTTTGTGGTGGCTGACCCACTCAGCCTGGAGAACAGTGCAAAGTTGACAAAGTTTGTGAGGAGTTCTGCAGACCTTTTGGGGGGGCTCTGTGAAGAAGAGAGTTTTAAGCTTAGTCAGTTAGAATTGGCTCTTCCTCAGAGACTTCATGGGATCTGCACTGACTGCGGGCTACAGGGGGAGAAGCCCGCCCACATGCAGTGGCCAGTAGGTTTTCTGTGATCAGCCATCAACCATGTATCCCAAACCCAATTCCAGTGCCAATGTGTGGAGGCCCCAGTTCTGCCTTATTCCTGCTGCCCAGACTTATGTGACTCCATTTCCAGAAACATACACTATACAATATTCTTTGTGTTATCTTTTTTCTACTCAGTATACTGTGCATATCTTTGCAAAGCGATGAGATTAACTTCATTCTTTGTTAATGGCTGTGTAGTATTCCACAGAGTATGCAACTTCCCAATTCATGCTTCCAGTATAAACAATTCTACAGTAAACACACTTGCTTATACATCTTTTGGGCTGGTGCTTTTATTTCAGTTGGAGAGATTCCCAGAAGCAGCGCTGCTCTTAGGTCAAAGGGACTTCATATCTTTAACTTTAATAAATCCTGCTAGATCACTTTCTAAAATGGATAAAGTAATTTACAGTCCACCAAGAAGGCTTGTGAATGCTCTTTTCTCACACCCTGGCCAGCACTCAGTGCTATCGATCTTTTTAAGTTTGGAGGCTAGGAAGCAGAACCACATTTTTGTTTGCACTTATATTTTCCTGAAAACAAATGAGATTTTAAATGGGGCTCTGTTATCTTAGTGTTGATGCATTTTCTTTGCAGATGAGTTGCGTTGGGGTTGCATGGAAGTACAGAAGGTGAAGACCTTCCAGGAGGTCAGAGAGCTTGGAAAAGACTGGATGTGGCTTCTAGATCATTCTCTAGGCCACATGGGGCTCCTGGTCGTGTCTGGTGTTGTCTCCCTCATGCTTGCTGATAAAAATCTCCTGCATGCTTCCTGATAAAAGGATGGGGCTATGGCAGCTTTGAAAAATGGGACTATCTTCTCCACAGTTAGAGACAAACACAGATGGGTGGCTTTTTCAGGCTGGGCTCTTGAGGAGTTTGTTCTAGATTATTTGCAGGACGCAAAATGACATCATGAGTATCCTTCTGAGAGGGTGCTGAGGGAGACCAGGAGAAGGTGATGTGAAAATGGAGGCAGAGAGGGGGTGGCACAGCCACTGGCCCAGGAATGTGGGGTAGCCACCGGCAGTTGGAAGAAGCCAGAAATAGATCATCTTGCAGAATCCTTAGAGGGGTGTCTGGCTGACATCTTGATTTTAGACTCCAGAATTATAAAAGAATACATTTATTTTGTCTTAAACAGCCCCACCTGTGGTCACTTGTTACAGCAGGAATAGGAATTGAACTGCAGCACCCAAGAGCTGAGATTTCCAGCCACCAGCTAAGAGACGCTGAGCCTGGGTTCCCCTCTGATTGGGGCCACATCTCCGTTTGACAGGCTGTTGCCTGGAGTCTGTCATGAATGTCAGGAGCTGCCTTGGCGGGGGGTCACTGTGTGCAGGGCAGCAAGTGAGAAGGCTCCGCTCAGGGCCAGCGGAGCCCCAGCATGAACTCACAGGTTAAACTGGAACCAGCCTCCTGCTGTATTTGAGAATCATGTTCATGTCTCCTGCGGTCGAGAGTGAACTTTTCCAGGCAGCTGGTAGTTTGGGGTGGGGTGGGGAGAGGCATGCAGGGCTCCTGGCAATGTGATGGGGAAAGAAACGAATGGCAGAAAAGGGAGCACAAAAATGAGTTGGCCGCCAGACTGGTGCTAATTCATTCCAACAGTCTTTCCCATTGGCTCAGCCTTTTCCAGCTCACAAGGTGTTCTTATATTTATCACTTTCCTCCTGAGATTCTGGCGAGAGCAGGGAGGTATGCAGGGATGGAAAGCTAAGGCTGTGATGGCTAGAGAGGGTGTTGACTGGCTCGGGCTCACAGCTGGTGAGCGGAGGAGGCAGGCCAGGTGCCTTGAATCCAGTGCTCATTTCTCAGCTTCAAAGGGGCTGACAGCTGAGTGCAAGCAGGTGTCATCGGGCAGGCAGTACATCTGTTTTGCTTCAGGGGACACTGCCTGCCATATCCATTGCCTCTGTGAGGGGCTGTCTCAGGCTGAACTCCCTAGGAAGTAGACTGTGAGCCTGCATGCTGTTGATTAGAAAGTATTGGGGGAATCTGCTCCCGAGGAAGGGAGAGGTAGAGGTGGGCCTGGGAGAGGAGACGTGGAGCTGTGATGCCATCTTCTGCCATAGCCTTTGGAGACCCCATAAAGCACTCTGCGGACTTTTCTCAGGTCACGGTCACGTTGAAATTTCAGAGCCCCAAGAAGGCAGGTATAGAGGAGCCTCACAAATGGCATGTTCCCATCACATCATAGAATAGGGAGACCTTGGCTCAGAGGAGGGCAGGACAAGCCAGAGTCACCCAGCAGTTTGATAGCTCAGGCTCCTACCTTCCCTGGCTGGCCTGATTGTTCCTCCTCCAGGCAACTCCTTCATTCGTTCAAGTCCTTTCCTCAGCAATCATAACTTCACGCTGCAGGAAATATTTCACGATAACTGACAAGGAGTTTCAGCATCCCTCTGGCCCCTGAGAAGTTCATGCGGTTTGAGGCTGGAGAGACTTGACTTCTAGTTTCTGTTCCATCGGCACCGATCAGCTGTGTAACCTCAGGCAAGCCCCTTTCCTTCTCTGAGTTGGTTTTTCCACTGTAAAACTATAAAAGAGAGTTGCAAATCCCTCTGCACAAGGTTGCTGTGAGATTAAATTAAATCGTAAGTGTAAGAGATGATCATTGTGGGGTGCCCCAGTAGAGTAGTGGTTAGACCAGCTGCCTCTGAAGGAGGGCAGTCCACATACATCCCAAGGACCTGGGTTCCTGTCCTAGGTCCAGGGGAACAGCTGATGTGAACAAGTAAATAAAAATAAATAATATCCTTCTTCCTCCTCTCTCTTCCTGCCTGCCTGCCTACTTGCCTTCATTCCTGCCTGTACCTGTCCTTTATGAGAAAAACAAAACTTCCCCTGTGGTTATTTGTAATATACTTGTTATCTATGTCATTTTTTTTCCCACATAAGGTGTTGGGAAATATCACCCCTAGGCCTCCTCTAGCCCCCAACAACAGCCTCAAAAGACACTGGCTCTATGAGCCCCCGTCCCACCAGCCACCTTCTGGGCTCCTGTGGTGGATGCTGTGATGCCTCCCCCAAGTCCCCTCAGAAGTAAGGGCATGTCCCCCAGCAACTGGAAGGGCTGCAGACAGAGCCCCCACGTGGCAACCTCCTTCCAGACACTGCCAAGCTGGATAGAGCCGCCTCACCCGAGATCATGCCTCCCGGGGGGCAGGCCCCCTGAGCAGATCCACGCAGGGCTGAGAAGACCTGGTCTTCTTGCCCCAACTTGTCAAGACCATGAAGGGTGCCCATCCCCAGAGCGCTGTGTGGGTTGCCTCAGGACGGAGGTGAAGATGGCATTGCAGCTCAACCCCTCCCTCTGCCCAGTGCCACTCTTTTTCCTGACTTCCAAAGGCGTAGGTCCCTCAAATTACAAAGAAGTTCAAGATGATATTGTACCATGGGCAGGCTTTCTGCGTGCGGCCCGGGGCAGCCACCAGGGTTGCAGGCCCAGGGAGCTGATCCTAGTCAGACCTGATGAGAGAATAAAATCCGGCTTTGTGAGGCAGAAACTCCTTGGCTGGCTGTAGAATGAGGAGAAAAGCCTGCAGCACAGAAGCGAACCACACCCAGGTTCCCAGGCCTTAGGCATAAGCTGCAGAGCAGGGCTGGTTCTCAGAGTGAGCTGGGCACCTTCCAGCCGCAGCCCTGGGGCGGCTAGACCAGCTCTGGGAGGAGCCCCTCGCTGACTCGGGGCTTCAAAGCTGTTGGCAGAAAGCTGAGACAGCTTCATCCTTCCTGCCGCAGGGGGAGTGAGGCTTTGCCTGGGGGCTCCATCTTTTCTCAGAACCTCAGTGCCTCTCCCAGGCAGGAGGCAGGGCTTGCAAAACCCTCCCAGCAGGGAGAATCAGAGGAAGCCTGCGACAGATGCCCATGAGGTACAGTCTAAGCGGTCTGCTCGCAGGAGACACAGCGGAGGGTAAAGAGAAGTGCTGGTTTCAGGCCAGCAGACAGCAACCTCCCCAGACCTGTGGCTCTGGCTGGCAGGACTCTACCGGTTCCAGCGGCCTGACCTAGGGGCCGGCGCGGCTCTCACCATCCCACACCCCACTCACTCCTCAGGTACTCAGACTCAGAAACTGTCTTCAAGAACAGCGCCCTTCAGGAGCACTGGACCTGGAGTCATGGGCCTGTCCAAGCATGAAACATGGCTGCTGACCTTAGACTGGGGTGGGATTCAGGTGCTGGGCTGACTCAGCTCACGGCCCCAGACACCGGGTCTCAGAGTTTAAACTCCACAGTTTAAAAGGCACTTTTTTCATGCACCCTGACAGCTGAGTGGGGTGTTTCTTGGTCCGGTTTTGACACCGTTGTCATTATTTTCCTCAACAGGTCTGACTGCGAAACCCAACTAGTGCTGAAACTACTAAGGAGCAGAAAGGTTTAGACCCATGCAAGTCACCCTGCAAAGGGGTTTGGCCCTGACTTGGGCTCAGATCAACCCAACTCAGAACCCAAGTTCATCCTGTTACCTCTGCTCGCCTGGCCCTGGCCCCTCAGACAGGCTCACACATCTGGAACACGGGAGCTCGTGATGACACGCGATGGTGGGCCCACCCCTAGTTCCTGCTTCAGGAGGTCTGGGAGAGGGCCTGAGACTTGCTTCTTTCACAAGTTCCCAAGTGAAGCTGATACAGCTGGTCAGCGGACCACACTTTGAGAAGCGCCAGCCTGCAGGAACCGTGTGTCTGTCAGCATGTACGCTCCTGTCCTGCGCTGAAAGTGATGGACCCTGCTGCTATCACGCTGCCGAGGAGCCAGGCAGTTTTGAACCCTTTCCATGCATCCACTCATCTAATCTGGTGGTGACTCTCAGAGGTAGGAATCCCCAATATGCCCATTTTATAGATGAGGGGCTGTAAGCCCAGAGGTCACTGTCAGTAAACAGCCGATGCTGCCTTCAAGCCCAGGCAGCCTGGTTCCAGAGTCTCCCAGACCTGCAGCTCCATTCTGCCTCCCAGGTGGAAGGATGCTTCCAAGCCTCGCTGACCTGGGCACGAGCTTCTGCTCCACCGTGTGCTGCCTCGATGACTGGAGCACGTCACTGACTTTGAGCCTCGGTGTCCAGGTGTGGCTGAGAGACAAGTCGTGCCTGCTTTATGGGTTCTCAGCACTAGAGATGATGCATCAAAGGACCCGGAGCAGACTTTCAGTCCACAGCGCTAGGATCTGGGGGTCACGTCAGCTCTCATCTCCTGGCACGAGCTCCTCAGTCATGCTCACGGGGCGAGAGAGTAAGGCGAACCCCACGTACCCCTTCTTCTCCCCTCTCTCCTAGCCACCCAGTCCAGATCTGGAGGCCCTCAGCCTGCCTTAGGCATTTGCCTTCCTCTCTCAAGCAGACCTGGGGCCTCTGTAGGGGCTGGATTCACCACTGCTGGCTGGACTCAAACCCCAGTGGCTTAGGAAATGAATGAATTTTTCTGCAGGTGTTGGAACCTAAAAAGATTTGGTCTCAGATGAGAAGCAATTCAAAATCATCCATCACAGGCAGTAATAAGGAAGCTTTGTTTCCCTCCATGGAGGGAAGTGGAACTCAGCAGTCCTGGCTTCATCCCCTGGGGCCATGCCAGGGAGCTACTACTGAGCCCTTAGCAAGTGGGCAGCCTGGCCTCCTGTGGCCTGGGGTGAAGGAGGCGACTCCCAAGTGTCTATACAGATTGGCAAGTATGACACATTGCACATACCATGTATTTCTAAGCTCCCCTGCCAGCCGAGTGGGGTTACCTCTCGGTCATATTTTCTGGCCTTTATAATTGTTTTCCTTGGGGTGCTCTAGAGTGCGCATAGATTCTAGAATTTGACAGATCTGGCTTTGAAACGTAACGCAGGCACATGTGAGTCTTCTTATCGCATTCACCGTGTGCTGGACTCTGATCAAAGTGCTCTGTCTAAATGCGCACATTAATCTCATATCGCCCACACGAGGCAGACACTTTTCTGATCTCTATTTTGAAAGTGAGGAACTGAAGTTAACAGAGAAGTTATGTGACTTGCCCAGATCACACAGGTAACACACCTGGGACTTGAACCTGAAGACACTGCTGTAGGTGCTGTTTATTGAGGGTTGTTCTCAGTTCCTTCTGTGTATTAACTCACTTAATCTCACATCAACTCCATGAGGTGGGAATTTTTCTCACCCTCACCTTACAGTGGGGGACACTGAGTCTCAGAGAAATGCAAGTTCACCAGGGGTGAGCATGGTCTGATTGTAAAGAATGGGAGGATCTGCAGTTGAATTGGTTAGGGCTCAAATTCTGTCACTGCCATTTACAGCTGTGTGAGCCTGAGCAATGTGCTTAACTTCTCTGATCCTCAGTCAAGTAGCCATATCTTATAGAACTGCAGGGGCAAATAATTTCTATCAGTTACCATGCGACAGTCTCTCTGAGTACTTCATTTCTTAAACTTTTAACCTGTTTCAATAGCCTATGATTCTATGACTAGTCCCATTTTTATGAACCAGGCACAGAGAAGTTATGTAACTTGCCTAAGGTCGCACAGCTCATAAGTAGCAGAGATGGGATTAGATTCCAGACACTTAGCCTGGGTGGAAAGACTCAAGAATCCATGCTCTTAATTACTGCACTAAACTGTTAACATATGTAACCTGATTAGAGAGTGAGCTGGATTTGGTAAGATGCAAGCAGAAGGTAATTTAACATTTAACTCTGCCCCATTAACTCATTCTCTCGAATCATTCTTTCTTGTTCTCAGTTGACATCTCCAGCAGATCCTGAGCTTTTCTGCACAACCTTAGGGATTAATGGTCTCACCCACCCTCCCTCTTATTAAAAAGTCTGTTTCTCTTTACTATTTTTGTCTCACACCCAATGCAAAACAATTTCTCTTTCCCAGGGCCTCTGTTGGGCTGGGACACTGCCCTGGAGAAAAGCAGTCAGGGTGGCTTCTCACCTTCTCTGCTGGCTTCCCCGGGGAGCTGAGGGAGAGATGGGAGGCCCAGCTGGGGTCGGTACCCCTCGGGGCTGGTGTATTTCAAACCTGATCCTATCTCTCGTGCATGCATTGGAAGGTTTCTTTGGGGTCTCTGGTGGTAGTCCTCTAGAATGAGTGGTTCCTGCTCACAGGTCTCCTTGGTCCCTGGCTTCCATTCCCCAGCAGACTCTCTGATGGGGTCATGTCACCCTAAGGTGGGTCCCTGGATGGAAGCCCTTTCAAGATACCATCTTCCTGGCGAAGGGGACCCAGGTCTGTCCAGGAGAAGCCCACACCTTCCCCTGCTCTGATGAAGTGACTCCTGCAGCTGCCGTCTCTGAGTCATCTTGTCAGTCATCACATGAGCCTTTTCTAATGTCAGGAGGTACCTATCTCCACGTCCCACAGATTAGATGACTCAGTCCATGCTTGTCTGAAAGGGCTCTTTTTGGCATAAAACGGAGGAGCACCCACTTTCTCCACCAGCAGAAGGGAGAAAGGGCCACAGGTCGGAAACCCCTCTCAATGGAATCCTGGTCTCCATCTTCTCCTCATCGCTTCTCAAACCCTCCCTTACAGACCTTCAAGGTGGGGGTGACGGACCAAGGGTTGCCAGGAGAGATTTGGGGGTCACCTCCTGGCAGGTCCTTCTGAGATGACCTACCTCACCCCTCTAGAGTGTGAAACCCTCTGCTCTCAGCTTTGCAACTGTGGGAGGCAGGGTCCAAATAGGGCCTCAGATGCCTCCCCTCCATGTACACATGTGCCAATTCTCTTTTCCTGCCTCCTGAGTTTCAGCCGGCCTGGTGGCCTGCTTGCCTCCATAGTCTGTGGTAGAAATGGCGCTGTGCCCGTTCTGGGCCTGGCCCTTAAGTGTCCAAATTGTCTTCTGGCAACCCTGTCTCTAAGCTGTAAGGATGTCTGGGTTCAGCTTCTGGAGGAAAAGCTCTGCCAAGAGGCCCTGGAAGGTGAGATGCCACGTGGAAAGAGAAGCCATGATGCATGCGGGGGACGGGACCCAAAGTGTGCCAGCTCTAGACCCCACATGTGAGGGAGGGCTTTGCAGGCCCGACACCATCAGCTCACTGAATGCAGCTGCTGGGCGATGCCAGCAGTCAACGTGGAGCAGAAGCTGGGCCCCGCCTCCCCAGAGACTAGTGGAGGAAAAGGAATCCTTGTGGCTTTAAGCCACTCAGTTCTGGTGTTTGTTCCACAGCAATAAGAGCCAGCACAGGGACTCCTGCTGAGACTGGGGACAAGGAGCTCTCTCCATTAGCCTCGTTTAACAAGCGGGGTACACAGAGCATGCAGGAGGCTCTCGGTGAACTGTTCCCAGACGTCATGCTGGAAAGACCTGGGTTCTGGTTCTGACTGTCGGTTAGTAGGCTCATAACTCTTCCCTTTTACGCCTCATTTTATCACCTGGAAATTGAAACATCTTTCATTCTTCTTGCGATCGTCGTGAGGACTGGAGGAAGTGTAAATGTAGCACCTGAAATACGAGTCTTTATCTGAAGCCACTTTGACTGGCTGTTGACCTTTCAACGATGTGGAGTGACATCAGGTTTTAGAGGAGGGGCGACCTGCCATCCCAGCCACTTGTCACCGTTCACTTTTCCCTGAGTGGTCTGGTCAGCTCGCAAATGTGTCCTGGGGTAACGAGGCAGGAAAAAAGGAGTTTTGTGAGAGTGGAATATGACATGGGTCACTGGGCACCTCTCCTTGGCTGGAGGCACGGACTAGTGTTTGGTTAGATCTCAGCGAGTGCTTTTCTGCACCAAATGGGCCTGCAGCCTCTGGGTGGAGAAGCCCGTGCCCCAGCCTCACCGGAGGCCTGTCTTCCCGCCACTGCGCACATGTCTCTGGACCCATTCCAGAAGGAAGTTCAGCTAGGGCTGCCCCGGCACCGGGTGTTCAGAGTAGATGCCCAAATCACCGAGGGCCTCCTTGCAGAACCCACACTATGGCTGTCATCGAGGCTCTCCAGATGCAGTTGGTGACACGGCCAGCACTCCGGTGCTCACGGCACGATACTGCAAAATAGTCCTAAGATGGGTTGGAGGTTTGCTAACTGGGCGCCTGCCCTGAAGGCAGCCACGTTTCCAGGCGGGCCTGCAGCTGCTGTTTGATGGCTCAGGAAGTGGCTCTGAAGTCACGTGACCTCTTTTTCTGGGCCATCAGGTAGATTTAGGGACACCGGATCACTGTAGGGGAGTTGCTGCAGGGACCCTGGTAGTAGAGGCCCGGCTCAGGGGCAGGGACTGAAACAAGACAGAGAACCCTTGGGTGAGTGTTTGGGTTGACCTAGCTCTGTCCATGACCCTTGGGAAAGTCATTTCTCTTCTTGGAGTCTCACTTTTCTCATCTGTAAACCAGAAACGAGCAGCTCTGCCCTGGCAGGGCAGCAGGGAGGGCCAGGAGAGACCACAGGATGGGGAGGCATAGTTCTTCCTCCTTCTTAAATGGGAGCTTAAGCAGGTCAATTCACCTCTCAGCTTCTCAGTTTCCTCATCTGTGAAATGGGTGTAATAAATCCTTTCTTGTTGTGAGACATAAAGGAGCTTTTAGCTGAAAAAACGATCACTGGTGGACTTGAGCAAAAAGAAAGATTATTAAAATCAGTAGGAGCATGTGGATGCTTCCAGGGCACCCCGCCCCCTTTAATCCAACTTGAATCCAAACTCTTAGTCTTTGCTTCTGTTCAATATGTGAAGCGTATCTTAGACCAGGTGTTTATATCTGGACCTAATGGCTCTGCTCATAGGGCAGCGTCATGCCAAAGACACATGGCCACTGTGAATCTACCCCTGTGGACCAGTAGTCAGCCTGTGACTCTGGTAACCAGACTCTGTGTGTGCAAAAGTGCCAAGAGGCCCTTTGAGGGTGGTGGCATCTCCATCACTGCTTTGACTATTAGCGTAAGGAAAGGAAGAGCCCCGGTTACTCCCACGCAGAGGCTACCTGCTGGGGAGATGCAGGGATCCTCAAGTGGCAGCTCAAAGCATCTGTCTCTCCCCTCTTGTCCAGGTCTCTGCCATGCAGTTTTCTGGATTCTAATGTCAGACTGTGGTTCACAAGGACAAAATTCTCAGTAATACAGGACCCTGGGCCCAGATCCACACTCATCTGCACTACACAGAAGGAGGCAGCAGAGGCACAGCCCAGGAGATGAATCCATCTATGAAGCATAATATCAGACCTCCGTTCATTTTGACTTTATCCCTCAGAGTCATTATTAACTCCCTTTAGTGATAAGAAAATTGATCTTGGTCCACCCTGGTGAAGCAGCATCTAGATCAATCACCTCCGAAGAACACAAGTCACGTATCCCTGGGTTTGAGTCCTGGATCCAAGGGAAAACAACCAGAGTGAACAACTAAATACAAATAAAATAGAATGCCTGTACCATTACTTAAAAAAAGAAAGAAAACCGATCTTTCCCAATATCACACAATTGTCACAAAGCAAGGCCAGGACTTAAACAGATCTCTTGATTTCATACCAGTGTACAGAGATCCAAGTTCCTAATCTGATCAGAGGGAGACAGCTCACACATGTAATGGTTATAGAGCACCAAAGGATTATCCAAAGATTATCTTCCCATCCCCTATCCATAGCCTACCTTTGCCTTTGCTTACCCATCCATCCATCCATCCCATCCCATCCATCCATACATTCATACATACATGCATACATTCATCCATCCATCCAGACATTCATACACACATACATACATTCATCTATTCATCCATCCATATATCCATCCATACATCCACACATCCACACATTCATCAGTACATTCATCCACACATACATACATACATTCATCCATTCATACATCCATTAGTCTATCTATACATACATCCATTCACCCATCCATTCTTATATCCATCCATCCATACACACACATACACACATCATGTATATACATGCATGCATTCATCCATCATCCATCCATGCATGTATACATGCATTCATACATACATACACAATCCATACATCCATACACACATGCATGCATGCATCCATCCATCCATCCATCATATATACATACATACGCACATACATACATTCATTCATCACCGAAGAGCATCTGGCACTGTACTAGACAATTGGAAGAGAGAGGTGAATCAGACATGGCCCCTGTCCTCAAGAAGACAGGCATGAGAACAGATAAATCAGAGCAGATGTTAGAGGCATTTTCACTTAGTGGGGTGGCATCAGGCTGAAGGTAGAATATGGAGGTTTGGCAGGATCAGAGGAAGACGTGACACTTTGTGCCAAAGGTATCCAAGAGCCGCTGAAGGGTTTTAAGTGCAAAAGTTGGCATGGCGAGCTTTGTTTTTTTAGGGTCATCTCTCTAGGGACTAAAGAGCAGGAAGGGTTAAAGTAGGGTAGGGTAGATTATATTATTGTATTTTAATTAATTACTCTTCTCTTTCCACAGTAAATTTATACAGCTCCATCCATTGCCCTATGACCTGCAATACTGCCAGAGTGATTTGATGCCAGGCTCATCTTGTGATGTGCTTTGTCCAATTAAATAAGAGTAGAAGAGATATATGTCAATTCTGAGAAGAAGCTTTAAAAGGTTTCATTAGTTATCTATGGCTGCATGTGAAATTATTCCAAAAGTCAGGGTATAAAAGAATAAATAATTAATATTTTGCATAGTTACAGTGGGAGAGAAATCTGGGAGCAGATTAATGGCTCTCATTCAGGGTCTCCCTTGAGATTCCAGTAAGAAGTTAGCTGGGACTATAGTCCTCTGAAAGACTAACTGGGGTTAGAGGATCTGTTTCCAAAGTGAATTGCTCACACACTTGGCAAATTAGTGCTGGTTGCTGGGCAGGAGACCTCAGTTCCTCACCATGAAGATTTCTCCTTAAAGATGCGTGAGTGTCTTCATGATGTGGCAGTTTGCTTCCCCTAGAGCAGTTATCGAAGAGAGATTGAGCTGCAATGCTTTTCTGAGCCTCAGAAATCACATGCCATAATCTCTGTCATGTTCTATTAATTAAAAGTGAATCACTAGGTCCAACTCACAATCAGGGGAGGAGAATGAAGTTTTACCTCTTGATGGAAGTAGTAACAAAACATTTGTGGATAGATTCTAAAACCAACACAGGAGCACTGAGTTTTTCTGCTCCTTTCTTGGTTGTTCCGTCTGTGTGAAAATGGTATGTCTCAGATAAGGATCATTCCTGCAACCTAGATTCTGGATCCTGTTGTGGAATGGGGACTGTATCTTACTATTGCAAGGTCCTAAAATTGAGGGGTGTTTCTTACTGCAGAATAACCAGGCAAAGATCGTCTGCTACAAGGGGTGTGTTCAGAGGCAGGGAGACATGCCTAGGTGCTGGGGGCCTGGTGCTAGGCAGAACAGGGAGGTTTTGAGTGTGAAATAGAGAGATCTTGGTGACTCAGGGACTGAAGGGTTGGACTAAGAGAAAGTCATCAAGAAAACTCCAAGAATATATGTGTTGCTCGCCATGAGAGTAACAGGTCATCAAAAAAGGGAAGAGAAATAATGCCCTTGAGCAACCAGAAGAGTCTGAATGGGGGTGGGGGGAGGTGGAAAGTGGTGTGGGATTGGTGATCATCTCTCTCCAGCCCAGAAGGTTCAGACTTGGGGGCCTCTGACGTGGCTCAGCATGATCTGCAGTAATTCATTCATTCATTCATTTATCCATTCATTCATTCACTGACTCAACCAAATAACACTGACTGAGCACATACCATGTGCTAAGCCCTCTCCTAAGCATTGGAGCTATTGGGGTGAACAAAATAGAGATGTATCCTTCAAGGAGTTTAAAGTCTAGTAAGACAGAGAGAGGCAATAAGCACTAGTTGGGATCCCCCCTATCCCCTGTCCACTCTGTGTCCCTCTAGGCAGGCTCTTTCTCCACCTTTCTCTGCCGGGACTTCTAGAAACTTCCTGACACCACAAAGGCTCACCAGTGTCTGTGTTCTGAGTCTGATAAATTGAGGCTCCTTCCTGACACCCGGTTGGCCCATCTCTGTGTGTCAGCCTGTCAGTCCTGTCCCTGTGTGGCCATTGACGCTTCATGTGTCGATGGAGGTGTTATTTAATAAAGGCAACCAGGAGAAGAGTCCAGGGAGCTACATTTTCTGGCATCACGGTGTGGTGCAGTCTTAGTAACTGAAGGTGTGACCTTCACACTCTTAGTGATGACGGCTGTAGCTGCTGCCGCAAAATCCAATTTCAAATAATAACATTTATTTGAATACTACTTGTCTCTATCTTGGTCTAATTTTTATTCCTACTGTTTCTTCATGCTTCTGCTGACAATATCTCAATCTCCAGGAGGGCCATAAAATAGAGTCAAGGTACATCAGATTTCCTTCCCAGGGGTGACAAGTGCAGTAGAACAGAACTCTTAGTAAAGGAAAACATGTTTTCATTTTTATAGTTGAAAAATGCACGTAAAATTTCCATGATACAAGATGCTTGTTATTAGTCAGTAACTTTTATTATGATTTTTTCCCTAGAAAAGTAGAAACCATTAAGAGTGTTTTCCAAATGTTGGGCAAAGTCTGGTGAAACAGAGGTCAAGGGGAGATTAGTAGCCAGAGTTTGTCTCTGGTAGAGGAAAGGAGGAGGGTCTCCTGGGAATGCATTCCTTTATATGGTGACCAGGGACCTCAGCTATGTGTCCGGAACCTGAATTCTAAGCTGGGATCTACCATCAACTGTCTGTGAGCTGTGGGGAAATCCATTCCCTGAGCCACGCCTCACTTTTCCCACCTGTAAAAATGGGCCTTCTGGAAATGGGCATAGTCAGACATTGCTGGTGATAATAAGAACTGCCACTTTGGAAAGCAATTTGGCCATTATCCAGAGCAATTGCAAATGCAGTTGTGCCCCAGACCTGGCAATTCCAAATCTAAGTTCCTACCTGTGGAAAGTCTCGTGTGTGTGTGTGTAAGGATGTTTGCCACCTGTCACTGTAGTGATAAACAGTTGGACAGGACCTAGATTTTAGGCTATGAGAGGACTGAGTGAAATGTTGTAATTCATACAATGCGATTAAAAGCAATGAAAAGGAATGAGCTAGATTCATGCAACCGTATAAACAAAGTTGAAGATCATCCTATCAAATGAGAAAAGTGAGTTGCAGATAGCATTGAAGAAAAGCCTGTGAAATGTTCTACCCCTTTTGCAAATGAACACACAACAACATTACATTTTATCATGGATTTCTATGCCGATAGAAGAGTTTTGAAAACTGTCTGAAAAGTTGCACATCTAATTCATGATAGTGATGACCTTGGCAGGAGGACAGGAAATGAGAGCTGGGAATGAGGAAGAAGGAGATTTTGTATTTAAATGTCATGTAATGCAATACAGCAATTATATTTGGTGTAAGTATATATTTGATAAAATAAGGTAAAGCACAACAAATTGTCAGTTCGAGATAGTGAATAAATAGGAGTGTATGGGTGCTGGTTGTATGTTTTTCTTTTTTCTCGTATCTTTAATATTTCTCACACACATACACATGAAAAAACAAAGAAAAACAAAAAAAACCTATGCATTAAAGTAAGCTGAAAACACTCCTAAGGTAAGAATGTGGTGGCAGATGGAGGAATCGAGTTTAAAGTCTTCTTAGCGTTTTTCAGGGTGAGGGACAGGATGGGGAGAGAGGTTCTAAGCTGTGGGTGCAGTGCAGATGAAGGCCTGGCACTATGGCGAGCATGGGGTTCAGAGCTGCAAGCTTGGTGTGGCTGGAGGGTGTAGGGGGCAGGAAGGGATGAAGGTGGAGGGTCTGCTTGGCTGGGTTATTAAGGTGCCATGCCCACCTGCGTGGAGTCCTGCCATAGGGTCCAGGGCAACCCGGAAGGAAGCTGATATGGAGGGGAGAACCCGGCAGGTAGGGCAGTCCCACCTGTCATGAGGAGCATCCGTGGCCGAAGCTGGTCTGAATGGGGGTAGTGCCAGCAAGGACAGAAGCGGAACTGATGGCAGACGAATGTCAATACTAGCAAACACCTTTACAGCACTTGCTTTGTGCCAGGCCTGAGGCTGAGTCTCCTGCACGTACTCATGTGTAAAATCCTCCCAACCTAGAGGTAGGTATTATTTCTAATGTTTCCATTTTACAGGGGAAGGAACGGAGGCAAAAAGAAGTTAAGTAAGTTGTCTAGGCCCCTTCTCTGAGAAGGAGCAAAGCCAGGTTTTTGACCCAGACACTCTCCATCCCAGGCCAGCATTGAACCCCTGCAGTCTGGAATAAACGCTCAGCAACAACTGTGAGTCCCCCTTTGAAAAAGTCCTGCTAACACAGAGCTAAGGATGAGTTAATGAGCCGTGTTTCCAAGGGACCCATGAGGTACCCAAGGCAGATATCAGAATTCCCATTTTAGAGACAAGAAAACTGAGGCTTAGGTAGATTGAAAAACTTGGCCTGCTTGTGTGTCTGAACCATCCTCAGACGCAAGATCTTGGATCTTTTGACCTCTCGAGTGGCCTCCTGACCTTCTGGTCTCTTGGAGTCGCCCTCACCCTCTCTAGGTTGACTGTCCACACTGCTATCGGTTTCCTTCCTTGGCCTCTGATTGTCAACATGGTGTTTTTCTTGACTTCTCTGTGTCCTGTGACCTTTCCTAGAGAGGCCTTCCTGCGCCACATTTTCTCCTCAAGCCCTTCAATTGTCTCCTTGTGGAGTCTATTGATTAAAGCACAAACGAGCTTTTTGTTGGCCCCCAAGGGCATCTTTCTTTCAAGAGGGCTAATGGAGCAGTGCTTGTGGATATTTTTATAGGTCATGTTTTAAAAATTACATCCAAATTAAATTTGTGCTGATTTAATTAGAAGATGCAAGCTGAGGGACTTCTCCATCATGCCTTCTCCTGGGTCCTGGCTAAATGACTCCTCTCTGGAAACTGCTGTTCTCACCACTCACAGATGAGGGGCAGGCTGCGCTCCCACCTGCCTGTAGGTTAAGTGATCTTAGGACGTCGAAGGTTGGTACTAGAAATGTCTTTGAGATCATCAAACCGTGGCCTTCTGTGATAGTGTGATTTACAATAAGACATACTGATTTGGTCTTTGTTCTGTGTCTGGCATAGAGCTCTTAAAACCTGTACTTTCCTAGGTGAGGACAGCCTTTGTTCTGTTAACAAGAGAATGCTGGACCCCACCTACAGATGGCGGCTGGCTGCCAGGAGACACAACCAAGTGATTAGGGCATTAGAAATTTTAGTCCCATCCCCTCCACCCACCCCACCCCAGCTCCAGGGAAGGGGGAGCTGGTTGGAAATTGAATCAATTGCCAATAGCCAACGACTTTATCAATCTTGCTGGTATAAGAGCGCCTCCTCAGGGTTCAGAGAGTTTTGAGGTTAGTGAGCACCGTGAGGTTACTGGTGAGTGACAGAGTGACATGCTCAGAGAGGGCATGGATGTCACTCTGTACCCCTTCCCACGTTCCTTACTTTATGTATCTTTTCCATCTGGCAGCTTCTGAGTTAAATCCATTGAGATCTTTTGTAATAAACTGGTGATCTAGGAAGTAAAATGCTTCTGAGTTCTGTGAGCTGGTCTAGCAAATTAAATGAGCCTGAGGAGAGGGTTGTGGGGACTTTTACATCTAACTAGTCAGTAAGAGTAGGTGACAACCTATGCTTGCAATTGGCATATGATATAGAGTGGGTGAGGGTGGAGTCTTGTAGGACTCAGCCCTTAACCTCTAGGATCTGAGGTTACCTCTAGGTAGGTAGATAGTGTGGGGACTGAGTTGAAACGTAGGGTACGAAGTTGGTGTCCAGAGAGCGATTTGTTGGTGAAACTCATGGGCACCAAATTAAACTTTGTCCAGAAGGGAAGCAGGATCAGAGAGGGATAGCAAACCACTCAAGTTCACCTAGATGAGGCAGACAATCCTGACAGATGATTGTCTCATCTCTGGTCTGTGTCCAGAGAAAGGTGTGGTCCGGTGACTGTGAATCTCTGCTTGGATGTGAGAGACAGCTGGAAGAGATGGCTGGGGAACCACCCTAGTCCTTAGTCTCCGAAAGCAGCACCCCACTAAAAATTGCACTGGGGCATGTGGGAGACAGACAGATTCATGACCCTCCAAAGATGCCCACATTCTGTTGCCTGAAACTTATAAATATGTCACCTCACATGGCAAAAGGGACTTTGAAGGAGTAATTAAATCAAATATCTTAAGATGGGGAGCTTTTCCTAAGTTAGTCATATGGATCCCATGTAATACAAAAAGCCTTGTGGGACGGAGACGGGAGCATCCAGGTCAAGGAGGGAAATGTGACAGTGGAAGCAGAGAAGTAGAGATGGGTGTGTGTGTGTGTGTGTGTGTATGTGTGTGTGTGTGTGGTAGTGTACATGAGGGGAGAGACAGAGAGAGAGAGAGAGAGAGAGAGAGAGACAGAGACAGAGAGAGACAGAGAGAGAATAAATATAAATATCTGGAGATATGACACTCTTGGCTTTGAAGGTGGAGGAGCCAAAGAAAGCAGGTGGCCTCAAGACACTGGAAACGGCAAGAATATAGATTTTCTGCTAGAGCCTCCAGAAAGAATATAGTCCTACTTACACCTTAATTTTAGGACTTCTGGTTTCAAGAATGGTAAGAGAATAAATTTGTGTCACTTCAAGTCACTGAGTTTGTGGTAGTTTATAGCAGCAATGGGAACCTAATACAGCACATGAAACCAGTGCTTTAATAGCTTGAGATGGAAACTGGAGCCACGGGGCTTTTCCCTTGCATACAGCAAGAAAGCTAATCCAGATTCTCCTAAAGCCAAAGCCAAGGGACAGGGATGTGGCTCGTGCAGCTGCCAGCCCAGGCGTGGATATGGCTCAAGGCACAACTGCCATGCGCTCAGTGCTCCTCCCGAAGATGTCAGTGTCAGGCTCCCGGTGGCAGCACAGCCAGGCCAGCAGCGCCAGATGTGGTTTCCTCTCACCGTGATATCTTGGGACAAAAGGATGTATTCTCTTCCCAGAAGCCTCAACTAAAGCCTCATGGACTCCTACACGCTCCAGATGGTCATAACCAGTCACACATTACTTGTGGAGTTGAGGCCACCACAGGGACTGTGATCGAAGGAATTGTAGGGTCCCAGATGAAAATTAAAGGCTGTGACTGGAAGTTGGGAGGTGGATGGGGAGCAATGAGAGTGCACCCTAAACAGGCAAGGCTGCTGAAACATACCGGCACTTCAATGCACTCCGTGTGGAGAGGCAGTGGTTCAAAACCACGTGTCACCACTTACAAACTGCGTAACTCTGGGAAAGTCACTTAATATCCCAAGCTCCATGTACTCTTCTGGAGAAATGTAGAAGCTAGTATATGCCATGTAGGAATGTTGTAGGAATTAGAAGTAACCTAGTTAGGTTAGAGTTCACCTATCAGAGTGCTTGATCTGGAGGATGTTCTTAATAAATGGTGGGTCTTGATGGTGATGGTGACCTCAAGAACGACAGGGATGATGATGATGATGATGATAATGAGGATGAAAATGATGATGATAATAACCTTGAGGGTGATGGTGATGATGTTGGTAATGACCTGGGGGTCTTCTGCCTGCAAATACACACATGCCCAAGGGACTGGCTTACCTGTTTCAGAGTATCCAAATCAATCAGTAAGTTAAAGAATAAAAATAAAGGAAAAAAAATCAAATGTTTCCTTGGCACAAAATGGAATTGGTAAACTCTCCAAGGGAAAGTTTTCATTCAAATGCCACTTTAAAATCTGAATATTTAAAAATATCTTCCTACTGTGCGTAACCAATTTCAGTTTCTTGGAATGAAAAGTAGATAGCAAAATTAAACAAACAACTGCTTGCCTTGGCATTAACAACTCCCACTGACTCAGTGCCATGGGCAAATCTGCTATGGTTCTTTCTCTCTTGGATAGAAGAATTTCTGTGCTCACTGGGGAAAATGTTTTTGGGATCTGGTTGATGCTGGAACAAATGAAAATTGACCGATTTGGCACTTCCTCTAACCAGAGCCCCCAGGGACTGGTTAGCGGTGTCACATGACTCAGGTTCCTGATGTCAGTCTTATAGCTTGCTCCCCAGGATGGAGAAAACTCAAGAGCCTTCATCGTGGCCCTCATGTCAGCTGGGCGGCGGGGCGGGGGGTGGCCGGGAAGGGGTCTCTGTCCACCCACATATGCAGGTGCCAAGTACTCATGCTCCCATCATCTCACTTGCTTTTCACAGTCCCTCTATGATTTAGATGTTGTTCAGGTGAGAAAGTTGAGGTTCAGAGAGGAAATTCAAGGTGTTGAAGGCCACATAGCAAGAGAGGGCCTGAAACTAGAAGCACCATCTCTTGTTTGTCCACCTCATGTAATTTACCCTTGGAATGCTAATTGACAAAGATGCTGGAGCTGTTTTAAAATTAAGAAGCCATATCTCAAATCTCTACGGGCTAACCAATGTGCTAGGTGTTCCAGATATTAATGACACAGATTAATGACACCCTTTTGGAGTTTACACAAATAGATCCCATTTCCTTCTGTCAACAAAATCCTTAGAAGTCCAGGAAGAAAACTCCATCCTTCTGAAAGTCCTCTATGCTGCCACCTCTTCATACTAACCCATGGTGGGCAGTAAGTGCTCAGTACACACCTGAGGAGAAGGTACCCATACATATGGTAGACGGCTTCCCCATCACATTGATTCAGCTCGAATGGATCTTCTTGACAACAAGGGACCCACTTTATCTGAGGTAGGAATGTACTCCTCCTAAGAGAATAGGATTTGTTGAGTCATAGATAACATCACTGTTATTATTGGGAACCTCAGTTCTCTGACTCATCAAGGTAGGTGAGGTGGCATTCTCCACAAATAATAAATTTTGGGTTAAGCCAGGGAGAAACAACTGGTGCACCAGCTGCTAAGATACTGAGTGGGCATCAAATGCACCAGGCACTACTCCTCAGGCTTAGTGTTCATTATTGAGCACCCACTATGTGCCAGGTATGGGGTTTGACATAGTCATTGGCTTCAAGGAATTTTCCACTTAAAAAACAGGCTGATCTATAAGCAAGTGGGGCCATGAGGACAGGCACAAACAGTTCAGTAAGAACACAGAGAAGGAAGAGATTTCCCAGGAAGAAGCTGAGCTTTCCCACTAGATAGAGAAGGCTGTGGGAGGGAGCTGGATCCTGCAGCAATTTCACATGGATTGTCCTACTTCATTTCAGGCTGGCACACGCCTCTGATGGCATCACCTGTGCACCTTCCTGTGAGTTCCCTGGGGACAAGAACTGTTCTCTTTCCACTTCCTCTTAAGGAGAGGTCTTCTAGACTGACAGTACTTGAAAATCAGGAACTTTGTCCTCCTTCCTCTCTATTCTTAACTTCCTGAGCCTGGACCTGGATTTTTTTTTTTTTTTTTTTTTGCTGCCTTTCTTCTGTTTTCTGGTCCCAACATGGGGCATTCTGTGTACTTTATCTTAAAGGATGGGAAATCTTGGGAGTGACTGATGGGAAGGGAAGTCTCAGCCAAGTCCAAGTTGTCTTCATTCACTAAAATCAAAGGAAGGAAGTGGCCTTTGGATCTGACATTCCATGCAGAGAATCAGCTCTGGGAGTGGATGATGGAAACTGTGAAAACAACATTTAATTATTTCTTTTCAGTTCCTTCTCTGCTTTGGAGCTACATTTAAAACCCAGGGTCAGGACTGGTGCTGCTTCCTCCCACCAGATAATCTTCCATATTATTTGAATTGGAAGGGCTTCAGTTTTAGTTGTAGAACTTGAGAAACAACTAGAAGCATTATTTTCTAGCCAATTAGATTCTCTTTTCATAGTTTCTGTACTGTGTTCCCCAAATCCAGTGGGGTGAACTCAGCATCCTGAGCATGTTTCTATGGTCCAGGGGGTGTACATGACCCTTTTCACACCATCTGCACTTTGATGAAATGTGCGATTTTGGTTGCTGAAAGATTAATCATGCCACAGTCAAGAGAACACTTCTGAGAAAATCACTGTCAAAAAGATAATTGTACAAGGTCTCTTGCCTCCTCAGACCTTTCTCTTTTCTTTCTTTTATATGACAGGAGGGGTTCAGGGAGAATGCCAGTAGCTGATTGCAGGGGCAGCAGGTCAGATCCTGAAAAGGTGGCATCCTTATAAATTGCAGTCTTCCTGGCCCTTTGTCCATTTTACACGCAGTTGCTGGGATAATTTTTAGATTCCTCACCCTGGCCTCGAAGACTCCTTTCATCTTTTCATCCTCTTCTTCATGCTTATCTATAAGCATTTCTCCCTTTGCGTGCATTCTAGGAAGCTGCATGAAATATTGGTTATGCCTTCAAAATTCTGTGAACTTTAAAATTGCTGAACTTTTGCATTGCTTGGAACAGCTAACAGTCTTTAATTTGTATGGGCAACCATTAATTATTCACCAAGACCTGATTCGAATGTCTCCCTCTCAGTCAAAGACATCTCCTACTCCTCTAGGCAGAATTAATCCATCTTACCTTTATAGCACTTGGCACACCATGAATTATAACACTGTTCACATTGTATTTCAGTAGCTTGCCTTTCATTTTTCTCTCTTTCACTGGTCTGTTAGTCTCCTGAAGACAGGGAACATATTACACCTGAATCTTGTATTCTTAGTCCTGGCCATAACACAGTTCTCAACCCTGGGATGCTAATAAATATTCATGGGATAAATGAATGAACTAGTTGGTACTTATTGGAGTTTTTGAAAGGACAACAGGTAACTAACGGCACTCTCCCTCAGCTGAATTCATTGCACAGAGAAAGGACAGATTAGGAATAAGAAACATCGAAATATCACTAAAAATGACCAGGTTAGAGAATCCAAAGTTGGTAGAGTTAAGAGGGCTTGCTAATCTCTACCTCCATTCTAGACTTTGGACCACCCAACTGAGTGAAAAATTTCAAGTCTGTTGACCACATTACCATATCCTGCTAGTTTATGTGGATGAAGAAGCCGAAAAGAGGATCAATTCTCCCCACCCAAGTTATATAATGTTTTCTTATTGAGAAGCTGTGGAACATGATTGCTTTCACCAATCTGATAGTCTATTCTCCCTCCATGGGTTGGTCTTAGGAGCTGTCAAGAAGTCCAGTGCGTGTAGGAGTCCTTCTACTTGGAAATCAGGAGATATGAAAAGCCTTTTTCCTATAACTACAAGTATCTTGGATATTTCTTCTCTTTAAGTGCTTTTTGTTGTCTGCCTTATCTGAGAACCCATTCCCCATTTCTAGGTCAGATTTTAAGTAAGTAAATAAATAAATAAACGGATAAATAAATGTATCCTCCCTTCCTTCAAGTACTTCCTCTTATTTATACTTTGATAGAGGACCTTCATTTTTTCTCTTTTCTACCCTTTTTTCAAATGATGTATATACAATCATGGCAGAATTATATCCAAAGTCTTCAGTTCCTGCAATTATAGGGGGAAGGGCAGATTACCCCACACTTTTTTCAAGTAGTTAAGTACCAGCTATGCAGAAGACACTGCCCTTGTATTGGGAACAGGGTGCTATGTTGACATAGGCAGGGTCTATGGCTTCAGGAGAGTCAAAGTGTAGTGAAGAAGGCAAATGTGGAAAAGAAACTTGCAGTTGAGGGTGGTACACTATATGATAGAGGGAAGCACAAGACCCTGGAAGGGAAGAGTCAGGAATGTTCATTTCGTTTGCAGTGGTAGAGGTTAAGAACTTCCTATATGAAGGAAACTCAACTCATGGTCCATCAGGGACAGCTTTCTGAGGGAGATGGCACTTAGGCGAATCTCAAAAAAATTCTATAGGCAGTAGGACTTATCCACAGTGAAGAGATGGAGTGTGTGTATTTGTGTGTGTGATATTTCTAGAAATAGCATACATTAAGGCCCAAAACTATAGTACTACTTGAAGTATGATAGATATTACGAGTCATGCAGCAGGGCTGAAGCACAAAACACTTGCTGGTGAGTGGCTAGAAAGTGGATTGGAGAGTCAGAGGAAGACTATTACGTTAGGAGTCTAAGGGAGGACTCTTGGAAATATCTATGTTTGGAGATAAAGGCATTATGCGCAGTCTGATGTAACTCAGTACTGGAGATTTTAGAAATAAGAAAGCAGACAGCTAATGTGGAGACCCCAAGGACAGGTCTTATTTCAGCACCACGGCCAGTGGCTAGCCCACTTCCAAGACTTATTCTTTTGATTTTAGCTGCTCTAAGATCCCAAGGCAGTGAGGGGTAGAAAGTGGGCTTGGCTGGAGACTTGATGTTTAGAATCTGGTTATAATGAAGGGTTTGTGCATGTTCAGTTATTCACAGATTAGTGTAGAACGATACTCTTAAGAAGTTGATTTTCTGATTCTAAACTGAGTAGAATTAGCAGGCATTTTTTTCCTGAACATAAAGACATCATTATTTCTGGAGTACAGAAGAGTCAACCCTTGAGCCCCTATTGTATGAGATGATGAAAATGTTCTTTTCCACAAAGATGCTTTAATTATCATTTTGGGTGTATGTGCCACGCAGAGACTCGAGTGCTTGGGCTCAGCTTGGAGTTAGGACTTTTCAAAAGAAAGTTGCTCATTACAGTATAAAAGTCAGAAGGAACAATAGAAAATTCTCAATTCATTGAAATGGCAATTCATCTGAACATTAATTTTTTACATGAGATAGAAAAAAATAGCTATTTCCAATATCCTTTGCTTATGCCCCACTCTCTTTGGCAAGTCTAAAGAGTTATCCTTTCTCCTTTTGCTGCCTGAGTTAGTATCTGTCATTTTTAAATCATTGATTCTATGGCTTCTTGGAACGTAAGACTAGTTGGAGCAGGAGAACAGGAAAGAGGTTTCTCTGAATTGGACAGAATTGGTGGAAAGAAGTAGTTTCTGATCTGGGATCTATGAGTGGCTTGAGTGGATCCTTTATGACCAAAATCATTTGCAAAATTGTGTGTGGTGTGTGTGTGTGTATTTGTGTGTGTGTGGTTGCAAGTTTATGTTTTAAGGGAGTAAGTACATAACGTTTCCAGATGCTCTGAGAGGTTGTGACTCTTCCAAATGGTTTAATAACTACAGTATAGAAAGACTAGACTTACTGGCAAAAGTTGCTGCCCATATCCTCATCCAACTGTCCACCCTAAAAGCCAAAGTGGCTAGATTATCGGCCACATGAGGGAGAGTCTGTCCATGTTATGTTCTGCTGTATGCTCAGAGGCTGGGTTTGCACCTGGTTTACAGAGTAGCTTTGAATAAATGAACAAGCTTGATTGGCAAGTACAGGTGAGCAAATCATTTTCAGGAATTCCCATACAGCAAAAGAGGAGGAAACTTGAACTTCCTGAGGGATCTAAAGTCCAGAGTTTCCCTCGCATAGCCATAAGCCACCAGACTGGCAGTGCTTCCGGCATAGGAGGTACAGGGCCTGGGTTTGATCGTTTAACAGTGATGGTGAGGCTGACATCATCTAGAGCCTAACAGTCAAAGCACTCTCATAAGCAAATATTTGATTTTCTCCCAAGTTCTGGGAGATAAGTGAGGCTCTTGGGATAAGATTCAAAAGGAAAGAGAAATGTAATTGTGTGATAAGGGAAGTATTGATGAGTGATCTAGTCATTGGACTTCTCAAATTGGTCAGCTTTTAGCTGGAGCCTCAGAAAGAAGGAATATCTTCCATATGCTTCTTTTCTGCTCCCCAAAGGAAAGTCTGCATCCGTCCAAGGTCATTTGTGTCATATGATCCAGAAAAATGTGAATACATGTTTATGCATGTATTGGGAGGTGGGTGAAACTCTATTACTATCGATTCTACTATGTTGTTTAAGTCAATGTGTCTCAAAAGAGCTGAAGGAAGAACCTCACTGTCATGGCATCCAAGGAGAGAGGAGAAGTGAGACACAGGAAGTTGTCAAATGTCTGTCTGTGAAGACGGCCATGTTCACCTTTTCTGGGACCTCGGACTCCTAACAGTATAAAGAAGGAAGGAAAAAGTGTGAAGACATGATAGACTTCTCCAGTGCTCTAGTTTTTGTGAGAATGCAGAAAGGGCGAGGAGATGGTCTCTTCCCTGGAGCCTCCAGGAGAGACATGGCCTGCCAGTGTGTCAGAAATGTGAAATAATAACTATGTGCTGTTTTGGCCACTAGGAATGTGGTAATTGGTTATAGTAGTCATATAAAACTCACAAAAATAGCAAAGAAAATGCAGCTGAGAGATATGATAGTAGTTAGGGGAAGTCTCTCTGAGAGAGATGATAGTAGTTAGGGGAAGTCTCTCTGAGAACATTGAGGTTGAGAGCCAGATCACATAAAGGAGCTCATTCTGAGAGATCTGAGAGCAAAGCTTTCCAGGTAGAATGCAGGGAGCGACAGACTGATGGTAATGAGCTGGTGATCCTAGCATAGGAAAAGTCAGTGTACAGAGACTTGCTACTCAAAGTACGGCCCAGGGACCAGCAGTGTCAGAATTGGCACCGCCTGGAAAATGGTTGGAAATGCAAATATCCTGGTCCTCCTTTTAAATCAGAACCCTTAGGGGTGGAGTCCAATAATCTGCTTTTGGTAACCCTTCTTGAACCACTTGAGAGCAAAATAGTGACCTGACACCCCAACAGTCTCGCAACACTTGAACATGCCTTTTCTCTATATACGGTCATTCTCCTACACGATCACTGTGCAAAATCAAGAAAAGGAGATTAACCGCGAGACATGACAATGCTATTCTGAAAGCCCACATTTCTCCACTTGTTCCATTAACGCGTTTCATAGCAAAAAAGATCTATTTCAGAATCATCTGCTGCATTTCCTTCTCTTGTGCCTTTAGTCTGCAGAAGTCTGAAAAAGTTTCTCAGCATTTCCTTGACTTGCCAGACCTTGATACTTCCGAAGATTACAGGACAGTTATTTTGGGTCTGTCCGATGCTTCCTCATGATTAAATTCAGTTTATGCATCGCTGGCAGGAATAGCACAGAAGTGACACTGCAGTCTTCTTGCAGCTTATCTAGTGGCACATGATTTCAATTTGTCCCATTACTGGAGATGATCACTTAATTAAGATGGTGTCTGCCAGACTTCTGCACTAGAGAGCTACTCTTTCCTTCTTTGCAATAAATCCACATTTTGCAAGAAGATGAAATTAAGTAATTATTTTGTTCCTCATCACATGTTTCATTTATTTATTTTTATGTACTCAGTATGTACTCTTGGCTTCCTAACTCATTCGATGGCCTATCATCTGTTACTGTCATTGTTCACTTTGGTACTTAGAGAATCCCATATTCAATCAGTGAGCTCATCAAGCTGTCCTTGGTAGCTTTTGGACTTGGTCCCCATCATTCTTTGAGCACTTCTTGAATTTTAGGCACCAGGTATTTCCATTTCATCTTATACCTCCCTTGCCTCAGGCCTGCGTCAAACACTTCTCCGAGAAGCCCTTTTTCTTTAGTGGTGTTTAGAAACCAAGATCTAGGCCATAGATATATTCACTCCTGTTGGAGTGTCACTGATTTCAGGCTTTCCTAGAGGACAAAGCTAAGAAACATATACAAAATTATATTAATTATGTTATATTATACTATGTTATATCACAATATATTGTATTACATTGTAATGGTATTCTATTGATTTTATATATGCATGTAATATACACACATTTATGTATATATAGACATACATATTACATTTATATCTGTCTCTAAATATCAGAAACCATGAGTCACAATGACACAGTCAATTCAAATTCAACTTCATGGTGTCCATTCTAGTTTTCTTTTCAGTGTCCACAACTCTCTCCCTAACAGTTACCTAAGGCTGTTGCAACCAAGTACCACACACTTGGTGACTCTAGAGAAATGTGTTGTCCCACAGTTCTGGAGGCTGGAAGTTCTAGATCAAGGTCTCGGCCAGTTGATTTCATCTGCTGGCTGTGAGAACCTACGCCACGATTCTCTCTTAACTTCCAGTGCTTTGCTGGCCATCTTTGCTGTTCCTTGGCTTGGAGCTTGTGAATGCGTCACTCTGGCCCCTACCATCATCCCCCACCTCCATCTGTGTTCAATTTTTATGTCTGTCTTCTTGTAAGGACATTAATCATATTGGATGAGGAGTCCATCCTACTCTGGGATAGCCTCATATGAACTGATAACTTTCACATTCTGATATCAGCACCTCAGAGCCTAGGACTTCAATCTAGGAGTTTGGCAGGGACACCATTCAACCCATCAGATCTGGTTTCCACTGTTGTTAATGCTTCCTTCCTCCTGAATGTGACCAATCTTCCATCTGGGCTGCCTCTTCTCTTACACAAGGGACCCTCTTCTCCTCTTTTCATGCTACTGTCCTTACCCCTGTGTAAATGGCCTCTGCCCCACTTGGGCTCTGACTCCTCAGGCTAGTCACCTATCTGTGGAGATGCCCCAAACCAGGCTGTTCCCTGTGTGGCTGCCCGCCTCGGCCCACACCAGGCCGCTCACACCCACATGAATGTCCTCAGCCAGTTTGCTTCTGTCATCTCATGCCAGGGTGCTGTCTGGGCTGACACCTCCTCACCCAGTTGGGTGCTGACGTGCCATGTTGCCTGGCTCTTGTCCTCCTACATGGGGCAACCCCCACGTGTCACTCAGATGCCTGCCTTGCTCTGCTGCACCTAACGGCTTTGGGACTGAATGTTCACGGAGGAAGGGCAGAGGAGAGGGCGAAGGAGGAGGAGCATGAGGAACTGTGTGTCAATAAGCTCTCCTGTGGTCTAGATGCAGGCTAATGCTGGCGGGACATGCTTGGGAAGAGGCTGGAGTGGTGGCAGCAAGGCCAGATCCTGGACGGTCTTCTAGACATTTGTCAGGAGGCTCTGTTTTATTTTATTTTCAAGGCGTTGACAAAAATAGGTGTATCGGGGGCAGAAATGCCTCAAAAGCAGTATAAAGTAGCTCCCAGTCTCTTCTGAGAAAAACAGGATTCATCAGCTACCTAAATAAATCACCGGCCCCACCCTTCAGGGCCAAGTCCTTCAGCTTCCAGTGCGCTTCAGCGGATTCTCCTAAAGTCACACAGGCACTTTCCTGGCAGCTCCGATTCTCCCCTCTCTGCATTTCCAGCCCTGCTTCCTCTAAGTGGTTCTCTACTCTCCAACTTCCAGTCCCCAAATGCAACTCACGCCTCCACACGACTTCCGCTCAGGTGTTCGTGCTTCTCAGTGCACTGGGAAGCCACTGGAGGGTTTCCAGAAGACGGGCAGACCTCCATGCTTTGGAGCCATCCCTCTGGCTGCATTGTGGGGAGTGGCTTTGAAAACATCAAGAGAGGAAATGGGGGAGCCAGTCCAGTGGCTGATGCATTAGGAGCAACCAGAGGGGACTAGGTAAACGGGACAGCGGGGGTATGTTGGGGAGGTTGGGATGGCAATGTCTCCGAATGGGTGAGGGAAGTTGCACAGCGTCACTGACACATCAAGGCATTGGCCCAAGTGGCTGTGGGAAGAGACTAGAGAAGACCCAGATTTGGAGGAGGGAGGCATCCAAAATTTCACATGGGTCAGATTTTATTTGACATGCTTTAGCTCCCTGGTGACATCGAGTGAATCACTGAATGTGTCAGTTTGGAGCGTGAGGGGTAAAGTCACAAATCCAGAAGTCATTGGCTGATAGGTGACTGCCTCCTGGAGAATCACTGAAACAGTGTCAGCAATGAAATGTGACATCACCCAGAGATGCAAAGGCAGGCTGGGACAAAGGTCCATGGAGAGGCGGAGGCACTGTCCACTTGGCTACCACCGGGGGAGGGCTTGTCAGCTGTGCAGAGGCTGTAGGTCACACTTGTCAACATGGCCTGCCACTGTCGATCTTCTAGCATGCATTTGTACCCATGGTGGTCACTCACAGGCGAGAGCAATCCAGGCCAGCATGTGCAGGGCGCTAGAGTTTGCAAATCGTGCTGACATCCACGACCCCATCTGACCTTCACACCAGTCCTCAGAGTGCTAGAGAGAGTATTTCAGCCAGATTTTATAGCCAAGGAAACTACAGTTCATAGACTTAGCCACTTGTCCAAGACCACACATCCAGGTTGTGGCAATCAGAGCTTCCAGCCAGGACTGTCGACTACTGAAGTCTCCATCCTACCTCTCTCTCCATCAGAGCTTGCAGTAGACTCCATCACTGATAAAATGTGAGAAGCTGTCTCTGGCGGTTCTTTGTCGTCATCTTCTCTCCTCCCCCATCTCAGCTCTTCCTCTTACAAAGGCTGCACTCTGTCCTAACCACCTGACTTACTCAGCTCTTTTTCTCTCTGGGACTGTTTTAACCCCTTACCTGCTGGTCAGAGTCCAATCTTCCAGTTCCACAGCTTCAGCTCAGTTATTCATGGCCTCCCATGACATCCTGCTTGTTCCAGCCTCTCAACCCAGCCACTTCCAGGAAGGTTTCCTTGATTACTCTGACCTCCCTGCCGGGGTCTCTACTCTGCTGTAGCCCTGACCTTTCCCTCCTAATCCCCCAAGTGTTGGTTGACATATTACTCGACCAAACACTGCAGCTTGTGGTCACTCAGACATGGTTCCCCTCTGAACGTTCTGACTGTGGTTACCTCCAGGTCAAGGTCTTTAAGGTCATATTCAACATCGCTCTTTAACCCAGGGGAGCTGCATTCAGCTTTCTTAAAGCAACAGAAGCAAGTCAATCAAATATGGGCTCTGAGTCACAGACCCTCATGGATTCAGAGTTACCCGTTTCACTCTTCTGTCTGATGTTGCCTTCCTTCTCCAATGCGCTCCCCAAAGTCAGACCTCTCCTGACACATGGGGATTCACTGATGCTTCAGGAAATCCATTCCTGCTTTGGACAGATACTTGAACTCTGGTGGTGGGTGTGCTGTGAATTGCACACAGACCGATGTGCAAATTCAATATCCTCAAAAGCATGCAGAAGTGTAAATGGAGAAGTAACAAAACAAAAAGGATTCTTTTCCTGTTCCCCTTCAAAACATGCCTATAAAAATAACACTACCCACAATAAGGTAAATCCTGCCTCAGGGTGGCCATTCAGTGAAGGCAGTGACCATGTCCTCTCTTCTCCAGGCAAAACACCACCTTCCCAGCCAAGTCTCCTCCTTTGTCCTGGCCTCCACCCCAGGGCAGGCTGCAGCGGCTTTGTCCTATAGAAGCCACTACCTTTCCTACTTTAAGGCAGATTGAGACAAGATTCAATAGCATGTACTGAGCCATCTCTTACATCTGGCCCAGGAGAAGACAGCCAGGGACAAAACAGACCGTAATGTAGGCGGCATACACATGCCAGCGTCACCCTCAACTCTGCTCTCCCTCACTGGTTTGCAATGAATCAGATGCAAAGCTATGGTCACATGAGTTGCCATCACAGTGCTAGTCACTGGAGATACAAAGCAAGGTATTGTCCCTGCCCCTGAAAGCTTGTGGTCCTGTTGGCTTAACCAACCTGGTTAACAGGTCTATAAAATCAAACTCTATCTGTCTCTCTCTCTCTCTTTGTGTCTTTGTGTCTGTCTGTCTCTCTTAACACACCACGCACACATGCGAGCACACACACACACATTCCTGCAGAAAGTCCACCAACTTCTGGTCCAGAAAGACAAATTTGTGCATGTTCTAAGCACAATGCTGACCCAAAAAAGTCCCTGTGGTGAAAAATTCACCCCTACTCCCCTCACCCCTGCCCTGCCCCCAGTGGATTCTGGGAGTTCGGCTCCTGGCTAAAGTCTCTGAGAGGCACCACGGTACATGGGACACGTCTGTTAAACTGTATTGCTATGGGCTGGATAAATAGTTCTCACCAGCCAACATGGTTAAATAATCATCAAACCACATAATTCAGAAATCATGCTCCTTAAAATCTCCCCATTTAATATCCGACAGAAAATGCTAATCTGCCGCACAAGATTGCATTTTATTTTTCTAGACAGGAAGCATTTTCTTTAGTCACATAATGACTTTCCTTGACATAATAATGAAGGAATGTGAATTTAAAGCAGCTTGGGGTGTTGGAGCCTTCTCTGGGGGCTGGCTGCACAGAAATAGACGGGGTAACTGCTGAGTGACGGGGCCGCATCTTCATTGAATGAACTGCTTACACAGGCTGAGATTTACCAAATTAAATTTCAGTGAGTAATTTCGGTTCACATATATGGCTGAAATGAAACCACTGCGGATGGGTCGACGGGCTGTCACAGGGGGCTGAGTTCGCGTCATGGGAGCACTGTGGAGCCAGGTACCCAGTCGGGGAAGTGAGGGCCTGTGCTCCAGAGACAGAAAGGTCAAGGTTTCAATCCCTGGCTTCCCAGAAGTTATCGGTGTGACCTCGGGCAGGTCACCCAAGGCTCTGTAGCATGCAGTTTCCTTATTTATAATAAGGGCGTGGTGAAGTGCTATCTTAACCATGAAAAATGGGTTGCATTTGTGAAAGTATTTGGTCTGGGTAAATATTCTTCACAGTTGTTCTGTAGTCTCCAGCCTGAGAATTTGAGTGGAACAAATTAGGTGGAAAAAAGAAAGCTCTCCTTTGGGACCTTACCTTTCCTCAGGGGCTGGAGTTGGTTACTTCCTCCCCCAGCACATGGCACAGACAGAACTCAGACACACAATGCACTTTTGCAAATAAGCTCCGTTGGACCTGACCAAATAGCCAAAGAATCTAGAGGGTTGGTGGGTAAGCTGGATTTATTAACTATCGCCAAACCAATGCTTTTGTGGTGACGCCAAAGCAACAGAGGGAAAACAGGATGTGTGACTTCTTGGTTCTTGTTAGACTGAGAAAATAATGAGGAGAAACAGTGTTTTCTCACATCTGTACAGTGTATGTATGTGGCAGATCAGATTATTGTTTAAAACAATCCACCCCTGTGTGTCCTGGTGGCCTAGCGGTCTAGTATACTCTGGGTACAGTCCACATACATTCCCAAGGTCCTGGGTTCAAGAACCGGGAATGGGGTGGAACAACCGAGTTGAACAACTAAAATACAACACATAGCATGCTTCTTCTTCCTCTTCTTACTGCCTGCCTGCCTACTCACCTTCATCCCTGCCTGAACCTTTCCTTTAAAAAAGAAAAAAATATCCACCCCTCTCTTCCTCACTTTCATGGACTTCCTTACTCCTTTGGACTTGGCTATGTGACTCGCTTGGAATATTAACAGATTTGAGGCAAGTAAGCCCTTGAAATGTGCCTGTACATCTGAGCTTACTCTTGCACTTCTGCCCTCACCACGAAAAGAGATTCTCAGGTAGACGATTCCCTTTCCTTCCTTTGTACATGCAAGGAATAGACCAGAGTCCAACTTGGCGGCAAGGAACCTATTCTAGCCACACTCACAGCCTAGTCCAGCAAAGCTCAGTAAACTTAGCTTACCTACAGGTAGGGGAAGGGGACAAATACTTACTGATATGTGACACTGAGATTTTTGTGAAGGCTTGTTATGTAACAGGAATTGATGATACAAAGTCCTTTCGTATCCATTGGTTCATTCAATCTACAGGGGGAAATCCCCACAATACAGTTAATAATTGTAATTCTCTTTTTCATATGAAAAAAAAAGAAAGACACTGAGGTATGGGGAGAAGTGAAGCATACTAAATGCCAGTCTCTCAGAGTAAAGTTGAAGGTTCTGTCCTGTGTAGGAAGATGACTTCTCTACAGGAAGCTGAGAGAGATCCCTGGCTTCCAGAGGGAGAACACTAAGCTTCTCCCACCCTGCAATTTCATGGAAGGCCCGAGTGACCTCCTGGGGGTAGTTAATAATGGGCTTGTGGTTCACACCATGGACTTTCCTATGATTTGGGTGGGGGCCAAAGTATCTCTGGGCAGAGATAGAAAGCAGTTTGTCATGTATAAGTTTAACAGGCAATAATGCCAACTACTAAATAGTAGATCATTCCTAACGATGTTGTCAGTCCCTAATCAGTCTAATTTATACTGTCAACACGATGTAATAGTCCCGCCAGGCATGGACCTTCAGAAATGCAAGATCCACCCATGTGAGAGACCAGAATGGGCTGCCACGGGTCTAACTCTGGAAATCAAATTAGGGTGGCAGATTCCCACTGCAGAGAACCAGAAGAGAAGGTGTATAAGACACCCAGCATAGGTGGATATACAGCGTCAGCATGCAGTTGCCTGGCTGGTGGTGACTTTGGCTTTCATGCAACGATCCAACTTGTGCTGGGAGTCTTGCCCTTGGAGCAGCAGAGAACAGGGGTTTAGGGGCCCAGACATGCCCTTACCATGGTCTTGCTTCTCTCTGTCATCATCATTTCTTTTAAAAAATACCCTGTGAGATTTAAAAGGTGCTTTTAAGGCAATATTTATGCTTCCCTGTAGAGGAGACTGGAGGGTCCCTGGCACTGCATAGGTACTTAGGAAGGAAAATTCTCATCATCTCAGGGCTCCAAGGAAACTGTTATTTCCTTTCATACAAATGGCAGCACCAACACCCACTAGTAACTCCAGAAATCTGGACTTCATGCCTGACCCCTCTTTTTTTCTCTCCAATATTTACTGCCAGCTTCTGCGGTTCACACCATCCCCCTAACACAAAGCACTGCCCGATCAGCCTCCTAGGGGAGCGCTCTGTTTCCCCTCCTGGCCTCCTCCAAGCTCACCTTCACGCAGTGGTCAGCTTCATGGTTCTCTGTCAGAAACGAAATCATGACAGTCTGCGTAAAATTCTTGGCACTTAGACTAAAATCCAAACCCCGATACTTGAATTTCCTTTTCCTGTGCGACCCCTCAGCATATAGGACGGCTTTACTCTCTATGTTCTCCTCTCTTGGTTATTTCTCATTTTACTGACATATCTCTGGAAGTCGCTTTCTCAGAGGAGGTGCATGGAGGTCAAGGTTACGTGGCCTCGAGTCCCAGGAGGTCCACGTCACACAGGCTTGACCCATGTGGCCGTGGTCTCTGTTTCTTTACCTTGTACATTAGCAGCTTTGGTTTGCGTTTGCCTTCCCATTAGACTGGGAGCCTTTGCTTTCCTCTTCTCTGGATCTCTAGCCTGTAGGACAAAGTACATGTGGGAAGAACTCGGAAACTTTGCTCCGATACCTGCTGTTTCCCTCTATTTCATGTTTCACCAGCCAGGAGTGCCAGCGACAGCGCCTCCTCCCTCAGCTCGGCCGTGCCCAGGTTGTGTGTCCCCGGACTGCACGCTGAGAGCAGCCTGCTCAGTGTGCCTGTGCTACTTCTGCCCTTCCTCCCACTCCTCACGCCAGGAAACATCTGCTCTGGGCCCATCTGGAGGAGCACAGGTGAGCTCCCTTCGGTGGAGATCAGAGCCAGACAGGAAGGGGGAGCCTGCAGGGGGAAGGAGCCGGCAGTCACTTCTTGTGAAGGTTTTCTGCCTTCACACCACATCATGAAAGCCTTCCTTTTAATGTCACTTGTGTATGTGAAGGGGTGTAACTTTTCTGAAATACAGTCCTTTTGACTCCCTCATATCATCCCGTCTTCAATTCAAGACATCCCTGCCAGAGAGCTCGAGAGGAAGACTTAGGGTGAAAACTTAGGAGGTGGAAAGGTCTACAAGATGGGAAATGGGCTTGGTGGTGCCATGGCGCTGAGGAGGGATCGGGGCTGGGGGAGTGAGATAACCGCTCTTCAGGGCAGAGCAGAAAGACTCATTTTTCCATCTGCACGAGCACCAGCTGTAAGCAGTCACTGAGCGAAGGTGGGGACAGATACAGAAAATTATCAAGCGGAAGTAGCAATGTGCTAGAGGGGTGGGGTGGAAAGACTGATCAGAATCTCTGGGGTTGAGTCCCAGCATGGCCACTTCTATCTGTGTGTCCTTGGATAAGTCGCTGAGATTCTCTGGAATCTCATTTCTTCTGTAGCCAATGAGATTGGCCCTGAAGAATATGCAAATAAATGTCTGTGCAAATGTGAAGGTAAGCTAGTAGTAACATTCTGAAGAATGTTTTATGTGCTACACACTAAAATATATTTTAACCCCTCATTTCATTTCAATCTTCCAATGATCCCAGGGGGAGGATTTTTTTTTTCAATATGTTATTGCAGTGACTTTGTTTTACAAATGAAAATAAACTCCTAAGTGTAGGTACCCCATGTATGCAATTTCCCCATTCCTCAGCTATATGTCAACACATCTTGCCCACCAGGTGGAGGATTTTAGTATCTCCTTTGAAGGGGAGGAAACTGAGACTCAAAGAGTCTAACGACTTGACTGAAGCAACCTGGTGAGTAATGGTGGAGCCTTGAAGAAACTGGTCTCCTGAGTCACAGCCCCGCATATCCAGCCCCACCCAGCTCTACTTAAGAGAAGTGATAAGCATCTGGTTATTTGGAAACTCCCAAGTGTAAGGTATTGGCTAGACAGGGTGCAATACCTTTGCTTTTCATTTCTCTTTCAGGTGTTTTGTTACTAAGAACACGTGGTCTCCATTTCCAGGGCTAAATTCATGCCAAAGGGCACCACGATTATTTCTTGGGGAAATAATTTAGATGGCCTGGGCCTTGGTTGCCCTAATAATTCTCATGGCCTCCTTTCTCTGGGTTTCATAGAGTAATTACCAGGCCTCTTTGAGACCAGAAAGCTCACCTGTGGGGTCACAGAGTCTCTGACAAATAAAGAATTGCTTAAACTCTAATAGAGCAGCTAAGAGCTGGTTGAAAACTAGAATCAGTCCATCCATTTCTCCTTTCGGGTAAGGGACCTGGGGCACAGAGAGGGGAGTGGTTTACATGATGTCACTAACAACAAATATGAGAGAGCAGAGCTCATCCAGCACACGTCTGTCTTCTTGCTGGAAGGTTGCCTGCGTCTTTGGTCAGGATCCTTGGAGGTGACTTTAGCCTTGTGATACGCCTGGTTTGAAGGAGGGCAGGCAAATGTTTTCTCTAAAGGACCAGAGGGAAAATAATCTAGACTCTGCAGGCTGTGCACTCTCTGTCACAGCAAGTCATCACTGCCTTTGTGGTCCAGGAGAAGCCATAGACAAAGCGTAAATGGATGAGCATGGCTGTTTCGATAGCACTTGATTTATAAAGACAGACAATGGGCTGAAGTGAGCCCACAGGCCATAGTTTGCCTACACCTGCTTTAAAGATAAGATTTTTTTCTGGAAAATGTGGAGAGAAGGGAACCTTTATACACTATTAGCGGAGGCATAAATGTGCTCAGACATGGAAAGCAGTAGGGAGATTCCCCAGGAAATTAAAAATAGGATTTATGTGGGATTCCGTTATCCCACTTCTGCGTATTTACTCCAAAAAACCCACAAAACCACTAATTCAAAGATATGTGTACCCCCTTGATTATTGCAGCGTGATTTACAGAAACCAAGAGTTGGAAGCAACCTAAGCGCTTTATCAACTGGTGACTGGGTCAAGAAGATGTGGTGTCTGTACACAATGGATGCTCCCTGGCTATCAAAAAGGGTGAAATCCTGCCATTTGCAGCAACATGTGTGGAACTGGAGGGGATTATGCTGAGTGAGAAAAGTCAGAGGAAGAATGGTAATACCAAATGATTTCCTTCATATGTGGTCGATAGAGAAACCAAGCAAAAAACAAACCAAATAAAATAAAAATAGCCTTTTAGCCTGTAAGACCAAACTAGTGGATATCAGAGGGGAAGGGAAGAGGAAAGCAGTGTAAAAGGGGTCAGTTAAAGGGTAAAAGATAGAAGTGGACTGTTAGCACATACAGAGGTGGGTTTATAATGACGTGCACCTTAAATCTATAAATGTAATAGTGCAGTGTTACTATTTAAAAAAAATCATACCTGCATGCTTAAAAAAACTGAAAAATAAAATACTGATAAGCATTTTTAGAATTTTTCTAGGATTCAGTCTGCCATCCAGGGAGCAGCTTAAATTCCCTCCTCTGGCTAAAATTATGACAGGTTCATGACTGATCAGCCAGAGGGGACCAGAGTCAATTTGCAAAATGCCCAGGCTGTGCTGGGGCCACCTTTGGCTTCCCCTGATCTTTCTCTTTACCAAGTGTACCCTTCAAAGTCTTCATTTTGCCAAGTGACATGGCCAATGACCAGGGATTAGTGTGAATAAGAGCAAGCCACACGCCTTTGCTTGCACACCACTGGCCAGGAACCCTCCTGGGCTTCCCTGTCCTAGACCTCACCTCCTGTACTGGAATCTGTTTTCCTCTCTAACTCTATCACTGGGCTGGTTGTTCCTTGAAGGCAGAGACCACATCTTGGTGTTGCTGTGTCCCTGGGCCCCACACTGGGCCTATGATAGTGTGCATGCTCAATTAGCAGCTGCTGAGTTACTGAATGGATGAATGGATGGGTGAGTTCATGTGTTCCAGGGAAGGATTCTAGAGGAGCCGGGGTCCAGCATTTTGGTTGGAAGAGGGGGGCGTTGGTGCAGAGGTGATGCTTGAGCATGGAAAACCAGTAAGCCTGCCAGTTGAACACCCCTCTGCTCAAAGCACTGATTCCTCGGTCATTTGGAGGAAGTTGACACTTTAGTGCTGTTTGTGTGCATTATGGCCACCCAGGATCAGCTGATCTCACTGTGATATTTACTAGTCCTATCCAAGCACTTCCAGACAAGAAGCACTGCTCTTAAAGACTATATGGGTTGAAGTGGACTCTCTCCGATCATATGTATTACTAGATACGTTGCATATATTTTTTAATTAATTAATTGGAATCTTAATACACTACCCCCAAATGCCACGCTTTTGGAAATAGGGTCTTTACAGAGATATTATGTTAGAATGAGGTCATCAGGGTGACCCTAATGCAAAAAAGAGGGAATCAGGAGAAAGATTCCTGCACACAGAGTGAGGACAGTGAAACCACAAGCCAAGGAGAGAGCCCCGCGCGCACTGATACTTCCCTCCTTGGAAGGAACCAAGCCTGTGGTACTTGGATTTTGGGCATCTGTCCTCCAGAACTGTGTGAAACAAATGCATTTCTTTTGCTTAAACCACAGAGTCTGTAATACTGTGTTACGACTATTCTAGCAAGCTCATACAAAGCCCGTGCTCTTAGAGGAACAGCTTAAGAAGTTCATATCCATATCCTGATGAAGAATTCTGGCTAAGTTGAAGCACATATCTGGCCTGGACCCCTCAGGAGTCTCCTCTTCAGGGAGAGGGATGGATTCTGGGACTTGAGCACAAGCAACTTTGTTTCCTCTCTGATTGGGTGATCCCAGATGGTAGCACTGGCTACAGGTGGATGTTTAATGCCAGTTAGTTAAAATTAAGCTAGACCAAACACTTGATTCTGTGGCTTTCTTCTAGACAAGATGGAATCATTAATATTATCCTGAATAATTAATATCATCCTGAAATGATTATAGCAAAACAATAACAGATAGACTACCGTAAGCAATTAAGGACTGTGACACTCTGAAGACAGGAAAGAAACAATGGGGACCAGGTTCTCCCAGCTTCAGGCCTTGACTGGGTATCCAGCTTGCAGTGCAAGTTTTCATATTATTGATCCTGTGGCATTCAACAGTCTTTTTAATAACAGTGCAAATAGTATCTCCAACAATATGCTTGCTGGAAAGGTGGTTTGGGTTTTTTTTTTTTGTTGTTTCTGGGTTTGTTTGTTTTTTGGCATGCCTGTCATCTGCAGGTTCCACCACTTGGGGAACGATGACTGTGATTCAAAATCGTTGGTCTATTCCTCTCCAGGTGGATGTGGCACCAATGCGGCCTACGGCCGGTCTCATATATGCCATCCTGTTTTCTATTTGGGGTCATTATTTGTTATGATTTGATTTGATATTATCCTTTTTTGTATGACTGTATAAAGTATTGACTTGGTTCTAAAGCAAAAACAATAAAACAAGATCTATTCAACTAAATCCTACCCCCCTCCCAGTCTTCATATCTCCTTAGGTTCACTTTAAAACGTTTTATGGTTTATTCTTCCTTTACAAAAATCAAACAAATATTTTCACTCCTCACTTTCTTATGCAAACCATCTGCACTTTTTTCACCTTTTAAAGCATATTTTTGCATAAGCCCTTGTTTTACCCCTTTTGATTTTTTTTAAATTTAAAAATATATTCTTAAGTTCACTCCCTAGCAGTCAATCAGGCAATCTCTAGTCTTTTTATAGCTGTGTGGTGTTCTGTGGTGTGGATGTCTGCTAGATTTTTCTTCCAGCCGCTCTATTGTGGTTGTTTCCCATCTTTTGCTATTACAACTCCTAGGAATTCACACTAGAATGCAACGCCATCTATTTAATTCTATAGTTGGGACTGTGTGCTGTTCTGTTCTAAAGGTCTTTATCAAAAGAGGGTTCTCAAAGTACCCGCTGCAGGTGAAAGCCTTGCTCCATTTCTGTGTTTCATTGAGTCATTCAAGGACCTTCTCAGCCTTTTTGCTCTGTCCTTGGTCCTGAAATTTTCTGACTGGTGACATGTGGTGTGAGCCAGAGGCTGGGAGACCAGGGAAGACATTGTGGCAATGATGTAATGAGATGACCAGAATGTGGGGTATGTGGATGTATGGAATCCCTTCTCCCCTCTAACCAGAGTTCTTCTCTAACCAGAAGTCTGGATTTCCCCTTCCTTCCCAATTAAATAGGGGTGGTTCAGGCTTCATGTGTATTTCAGTCATAGGTATATTAATTTCCCTGAGTTCTTAGGCCATGATGGCTCTATGAATCCTGCCTTTCCTAAGCTAATTGGGTGGCATAAATAACTCCAGGGAAACCATTCAATCTGGCAGCTCCCAAGTCTGGCTGGAGTTAATCAATCCCCTGCTGAAAGCTCAGATGCCGGGTCAGAGGTTGTGTCTGTCTAGGACTAATTCCCTCTTAACAAATGCCCCTCTGGAGTGTCCAGATTCCCTGTGGTCAGGAGAAGGCAGCACTGGGGAGTTAGGAAACTGGCTTCTGACATCTCCTGGCTCAGACGCAGATTGGAAACTCAGCTGGCTCACAGTGAGTCAGAGTAGCTCTATGCTCTGTGACTCTCCATCCGTGGTCCCAACAGTCTCCTGGGAAGGATAGTTCATCCTCCCACAGACACGGATAGGGGTCCTTTCAAAAGCACCAATGCTGCCTATCTCTCTGATGTCTGTGTGTGTCCCCCAGGCAGTGGCTTACATCACCTGACTCTGTGAGATCCTTCATCTTTCCTGGGAGATGGATGGTGCAGCCATGTGATCTTGTTTTCATCTCTTACTTCCTCTATGACTCTGGACAAGTTACTTAACCCCTCTGATTCTCCTTTTCCTCATTTATAAGATAGGCGGGGAATGATGAGGGCAATGATCTAGCCTCACCCAACCCCAACCATAGGGCTTATTAGAAGCTACATATAAAGTCATAGACCAAAGCCTGGCATATCAGAAGTGCTCACTGCTAGCTATTATTAGATCTCTATCCCTGGGGAATTTGTTTGTCCTGGTTTCTTGAGAAGCATCTTCAGCAGCCCAAGTCCTGGTCACCCATCCAGCATCTTTGGGGGAAGAGCAAGGCTGGGAATTATAGTCCTCACTCCTGGGGCTCTGGAATCTGTCAACCTGACTGCAGATTTTCCAGGTCTCAGCACAGGCAGCGAATCGACCTCAGCCACTTAGATGCTCTCTGATGGCAGGCTACTGCCAATGCCCTGCATTGTCGCAGACCATGGACTGACTGTTCTGTGCTGGGTAACCTCTCAAGCTGCCTGCTAGCTCCACACTTGGGGAGCTCTGAGGACAGTGGAGAAGGGATTTAAGTACCAGAAGACACAGTGTCCTCACTGATGCAAAGACTTTCTATTTTACAAACCCTTTATCTCCTTGAGATTTCTTTGGAACCACACCAGAGGCCAAGGAGGCTGGCAGGTTTGGAATGCTCCCTTTCAGAGATGACAGCATTGAGGCTTATGGAAAGATGGGCTTGCACATAGGCACGCCATTAGAACAATGGGGAGCTTGCACCCACTTAATCTCCTAGTCCTAGAACAGCGTGGTCCTGGTGCTGCCAGCTAACCCACCAGCTTCTTCCAAGGACGCCTCTGCCCTTCTGCCCCAGAGGGCTAAATTTATGCTGTTTGCCAGAGATGGGGAGCAGAAGAACCCCAGAGGCCACAGCGGTTCCATCTCCTCCCCGCACAGCAGCTCCAAATGGGAGCATGAAGTCTGACTCCCAAAGGTCCTGTCGCATGTTTATTTTCAAAATCCATTGGGATAACCCACTCCCAGAGACGGGGGTTCAATTCATTAAGCGTAGATGATTAATTACAGGGAAATTAAATATTTGATTAAATTAATCCTAAGGTGTTTAAACATTGTTTTGCAAAGAATGTCTGCTCATTAATGAGAATGGCTAAATGCATGAAGTAAGCAGGCACGGGGGCTGTGGGAGAGATGAGGGAGCTGAGAGCCTGCCCAGTTGAGGTTTTCCCCAGAGAAGCCCGAGTTGTCTCCACCCAGAATGGTCTCTGCCTAAAATCTCCCCTCCTTCCAGCTGCTCTTGGTGCCTCCAAGATCTCTTTGTCTCCAGGGAGGATGAATGTCCCCCACCCCCGGCCTCAGAAGTGAGGACCAGTCTGCCTGCCTCGGGCTTCCTGCTGCTAGGGCCCTGATGCCCACCATGGAGCTGCTTCAGGCAGGAAGGCACCCTCTCCTGCAGTTCCAGAAGGACCTTAGACACAGAGGTGCCTGAGAGACATCACAGGGCACGACTCTTCCACTTCCTAAGAGGGGGTCCCCGAGTTGAAACTGTGGAGATGCCCCGTGTCTGATGCTCCGGGTGGTCAGGGTCTGCCCAAGGCACACAGGTGCTCCTCCCTCGCAGCAGCTCTCCTCACTGCCAGACCCCACCAAGAGTGGTGGCCTTCTCTGTTCTCAGGGGCTCCTCTGGGGTACAGGCCAAGTGGATGAGGACAGGCAGGTACGCCAGGGAGTGAAGCACTGCCCAAGCTCATTCCATCACTCATTCAGTACTGCTCACGAAGTTAGGTGCCCGGAAGTCCTGGTCCATGACCTCCTGGAACTTTCTATGGGAGAGACCAGTGATTGTGAATACAGAATGGCTGCTCATTGGCATGATGATGTGTGCATGGTGCTGTGCTGGGCAGGAGTGTGAGAGGGAGGCAGGTTACATAGGGGAGGGAAGCGCCCACTTCCCTGAAAGGTGACCACTGAGCACAGAGGGAAGGGAAGGGACCCAGGGAAAGATCTGGAAGGGTCTCCCTGGGGGGAAGGGCCTGTCAGTGCAGAGTCTGGAAACAGGATGATGTGACCTGGGCGATGGAAGCCGAGATGGTGCTGGGTGAGCTGGGAGACGCTTTGGGCAGGGTGATGTGAGGCCTCGTGGGCAGGGGGAGGGAGTTGGGGGTTAATCCTAGGTGCAGAGGGCATCCACTGAAGCATCTGAAGCAGAATTCAATTTATAATTATGGGGTGTTTTGTTGTTTATTTTCTTGCAGACAGGTGGAGAAAGGACTGATGAAAGCAGAAGTGCAGACCAGTCAGCAGGCAAATGAAATTGTCCAGGTGAGAGATTCAGTGGAGGAGGTGGAGACAAGTGTTCAGAGAAGACCTTATTCTGGAATTGAGGTGAGAAACTGGAAGTGGAAGGACTCCCCGTGGCTTCCCGCAGGGTGCTCAGTGGGGCTGGTCACCTAGATGTGAATATGGAGACGGGCCCGGCTGCTGCGGGTGCGAGTTAAGGGTTTGGTATTGGACCTGCCAAGTCGGTGTGTCCAGGAGACTCCAAGTAGAAAAGCCAGCTCGTCCACCAGTCCATGGAGCGGGTGCTCAGAAAGGTAATCAGTCATTGAAGATGGGGCCACCTGGAGAAAGAAGCATCTGAAGACCACAAGAAGACCCTCAGCAAGGTGCAGGCAGCTCCACGCACTGGAAAGGGAGCAGGAGAGCAAGAGCCAGCTTCAGAGATAAGTGTCGTAGCAGGACCAGAGGAGAAGGTGGCGTCATGAAGGAAAGACAGGCTTCCAGCAAGAAGGTGACTGAGTTCAATATTGCTGAGAGTCAGGTAAAATGAACTGTGTGTCCGCTGGGCTGGACAATGGGCATGTCAACTGACAACGATAATATCAATAAACATACATCTGAACTTAGAAGGGAGAGAGTTTAATCAGGAAAAAATGTCTATTGCAACAGAGAGTACCCTGACCTCAGAAATATGCAGGCATCTTCAAAATCAAAAGGAAAACTTTTTTTTTTTTTTAACGAAGTGAAGGAAAGGCAAGCTGAGATAAGGAGTTGACAGAATCTTTGAAGGGGAAGCTGGACAAACGAGGGAAATGATCAGTGGGGTCTGGCAGGAAAGCCTCCCGCTGTGGTCAGCAGCTCCCAGAGAAATAGATAAGGAGGAGGATGGGGGCGTGTGGGTGGAAAATTCCACTTTTTTGTGCTTCCTCAGGCTTAGAGGCAAGCAGCTTCAGGGACCATGGGAGGAGAGAAGTCTGACCACAGTGTGGTCAAGGCAATGCAATGGGAATTGTGGACACGGGGTCAAGGACAGGCTGGTGTCCCTGGCGGTGGGATGGAAGTCCTGCCAGGTGGGTTCACAGGTGGGCAGAGGTGAGAAAGTAAGGGCAGAGGTGTAGAAAGCTCTTGTAAGTTTTACTGGGAGGGGAGCAGAGACATGGGGTGGTGGCTTGAGGCAGAGGTGAGATCAAAGATTGACGGGGCTTCTTTAGATGAGAAATTACAGAGCAGATTTCTGCGCTGTTGGTTGTGAGGCATCACTGGTTGAGAAACAAGGCTGTGGTCTCTGTGCGCTCCTTTCTATGGGTCGCAGCTACCTGCAGGCAGACATCATCCTCCCTTGGGGTCCTGCGGCCTCTCAGTGGCCTGGCAGCACCGCTCAGGCACACTCGGGGTGGCGCAGAGCTGGCGGGCTCCGTAGACCCTGCAGAACTTGCTGGGGGCGCGAGGGCACAGCTGCTCTAGCCACTGCAGGGCCATCTGGGCCATCCTGGGCCTGGAGGGTGAGCATGGGGCTGCCCTCTAGCCACTAGCTTGCTCTGTGACCTTGGGCTGGTCGCCTCAGGCAGACAGGGTGTCAGAATCTTTGCAATCTGCTTTGTGAACTAGCCTCTTCAGGAGCTCGGACTGCACAGCCCTGCACAGTGACACCCTCAGTGTTCACAGCCCCTCAAATTTCTCTGCAGCGGTTCTTGCTCTTTTTCATTTCTCTCTGCTTCATCCTTCCCTTTTGCACTGTCCTGAATACATCCAACATCCACCTGCCCTGTATTTCCCTTGTCAGGCTTCTATGATGGCCCAGGCTGTCTTCCCTTGACTCAGAGTAAGTCCAGCTAACACTCTCCTGCTACCTCCACTCCCCTCACCTAGTAAAGCAGAGAGAGCCCCCTCTCCTTCCAAGGGGAGTCAGTTCCTAATGTTCCATAGAAATCAGATGAAGCTCCAGGAGTGCCCAGTTTCCCCTGAGTACCCCATAACAAACTCCCCACCAGCAGAACAAAATCCCTTTGAAATGGCTAGCCTACATGCCCTCCTCCTCCGGTGCCCCCCCACTGCTGCTCTCAGCACTTGGGTTGCCCAGAATGAGGGGGCAGTGCACTGGCTTTTGGAGAATCAAAGTAAAATGCGGGTGGGGTGATGAGGGATTCCCTCGTCCCCAGCTAGCCTGCAGCCGCCCCTGCAAATTCCACATGCCTGGAAGCTTTAAGTTATTTAAAACAAACGCACACTTAATTCCCTCAATTGTAGATGTTTGAATTCTCTATTTCAAGCTTGAGAGGAGAGATTATCTTGCAGCAAGAGAGTATGAGGTGGTAAAAAGAACGTGGGGTTTGAAATCATACTGGAGTTTACTTTGGAATCCTCGCTCTGTCATTTCCGTAAGTTCTAGGCAATTTACTCATCCCCTCTGTGCCTGAGTTTCCATCTGGAAAATGGGAGTTTTCCTCCAACTCCTGTCTACCTGCCTTACGGGAGTAAGGGGGACTGCTCTGGACACTGACCCGCGGGAAGGGGAGTGAGAAGGTGGCTCAGCTCACTCTCCGCTGCTGCTCACAGTGGCCTTTACCCAGGAGATGTCCCTGTGCTGTGCGGGCTCCATTTTCAGCTTGGATCCCAGTGAGACAGTAACTGTTCAGGCTAATTGGAGCAGAACAAAAGTCTCCCCCAGCGCAGAGAGAAAGCAGCAGAGAGCAGGATGGGAGCAGACTGCTGCTGCCCTACATCTCTGCAGGATGTGCAGAGAAAAGAGGCTCTGTGGGTGTGGGCAGGAGAGCAGTGGGCAGGGGAGCAGCCAGGGGAGCAGGCAGGGGTGAGGGCAGAGGAGTGGCAGGGAGTTTGGAGAACCTGGGACTGCCTCTGCTCACCGGTCGCAGAGAGCAGTGCAAACAGACATGTGAATGCAATGGGTGGTGATCGACTTTACCACAGGTACTTAGGTCAAACTTACATGGTAGTCAAAAGTATCCAGTTCTCCTTTCAAAGACAGAGCTCCCTCATTTTTAATTACTCTTCTAGTCTTTACACATTTTTTAAAGTCTGAGTCACTCTTGCAGAGATTCAGGTCCTGCTATTTCAGTGCTGTCTTTGCAACCCATGTGTCCCAAAGTGGTTAAAGGAGGAAAGGAATCTGTCAGAAACGCACTTTTTATCGGCTGTGCTTTTAGTCACTACACGGCCACGCACAGTGCTCAAGCCTTTGGCGTCTAAAACTCTTCTTCCTAAATGGCGACTGGAGCACAGGACCTGGAGCCAGACGTGGAAGACTGGGGCTGGGATTCCAGCCCCATCCTGGGGGCAATTCATTCCGCGTTCAATATTTGTTCCTCGAAGGAGTGTTAGAAAAAATAAAGGCCAAAGGAAAAGACTTATAAAAGCATATCAATAATCTCCTCCAAAATAAGTCGATGGTATTCAAATGACTGAAACGTTAGAAAATAAAATAAAAAATCCTATCATCTAAAGCTTCCTTTAAAGGACACAACATACCTGTTTGGAACACCAAATCAGCACTGGTAAAGGAACTTCACAATCAGGCACAAAAAGGAATCCCTGTTATCATCACACTTATAGTGAGTTAACAAATGAACTTACCCTAGAAGTGTCTAAAAAGATTTTAGACACTTCAGCTGGATCTGTTTGGACATGCTGGTCAGTTCAGTGACCGAAGATAAAATCCACTGGGGAGAAAAGCGAACATCAAGACTTTTATCTGCAAAGTGGATACAAAGGGATCAGGAACTATTCCGGAAACCAAGACTTTAAGGGGCAAGACGAACACACCTGCACACATAAAAATGACTGGTCTTTTGGAACATTAGTATAGCCAGAAAATTTAATGAAAAAACCCATTTATAACAGAAACAAGTGATCTAACATCCTTAGGAATAAACATAATATATGCCTGACCTTTATAAAGAAAATTGTAAAGCCTGTAGGTATGGGCAGGATAAAAAATGTGATCTATTCCAGGACGAGCACCCTTGGTATTGTGAGAATGCCTCACTGCCTGAGGTTCATTTACAAGCATCGCTTACCTCTAAACAATCCCAACAGTATTTTTTTGAACTCAACAGATTCTGGAAAAACAAACAAAGGAGAATTTGAGATCAAGTCACAAGGCTTAAGCTGTTAAAACATTAGAATGTTTTATAAGGTAATAATTAAAATGAATAAAAAATGAATGATGCTGGGAAACTGGGAGGCATTGAAGAATTTTAATGTAAAGTTCCCCCTAATACCAAAACAGAGTAGAGATGGATTAAGAGGCTAAATATTTCTTTAAATAGAAAAGTGAGTCCAAGTAAAATATTTATTATCTTTGTGAAGAAAAGACTGCATTCAACTTTGAAGCAATAGAAGAAACCACAAGGAAAATACTGATATAACAGCAAGAACAAAATAAAAACTTCTTTACACTAGAAAAATTGCAATAAAATGAGAAAAGGCTAAATAGAAAAAAGGAGAACACTAACCGAGAGATGCAAAGGGTTGATAATGATGCCACATAGTTCATTAAAATTTATAAGAATAAAAATAGTAGGACCCAATATCTAAGGAGGCAACACACTTAAGCAGGTATTCACATGAGGGAAATCGGTATGTTAACAAACACCTGGGAAAATGTTTAGCCTTGCTAGTAAATAGGGCAATTAAAATTAAAGCAGTCTGGAGATGTTATTTGATACTTATTAAACTAGCAAAAAATACCGTCCCCAAATGCACATATGACAAACTACCTTGATGCAATTGGGGTGAGGATGTTGAAATGGGTAAGGGCACAACCTTGGTATTCTCAGAGTTAATGTGAATAGCACCCAGAAGAGACTCTGAGAAGAGTCAGAAAATATTTGTGTCCTTAGTTCAGAATGATCCCTTGGAAGATGCTCGATGTGGTATTATTCAATCATAAATATAATTAGATTAATGACTACCAAACAGGAGGGGGAAGGCCAGCAGATGCCCAAGGCTCTCTGCCTCTCCGCCTCTCCAGGGAGAGTCTGCCTACTGGGCAGCACCAGCCACACTGGTGGGACCTGACTGTCCTCCCAGACACATCGTTACAGCTGTTCCCAAACCGAACAGCTTTGGCCTGGGACCAGGGCTGCCATGACATCTCAACCTTGGCGCCAGCCTTCAACCCTAGACTCAGCCCAGGAGTTTCCAGGTTCCAGTCTAAAGCTTGGGCCCCAAATTCAGCCCCTCTCCAAGTCCTGGGCATGGCAGGACCCTGTGGAGCAGAGAGCGCACAGTTGTGGGGCGTGAGGACATAACTGAGGCAACTAAGACGCCAGGCTGGGTTCTGAGACGCCGCCATCCTCCTCCTGCGCCAAGAGGGGCTGAGTGTGAGTGTGAGTGTGTGTGCACTGGTGTGCGTGTCTCGTTACATTCCTCTTATTCCGTCTCTCCTTCATGCCACAGGCATCCAGGGCTGTCGCCCCTGCCCTGGTTTCTATGGGGACTGTCCTTGGGTGTCAACCTTTAGCTCAGAGCTTGTGGCCCCCATCGCTTTTTCTCCAAGAGCTTCTAGTGACAAGTGCCATTGTTGTGAATCATGGCAAAGAAAAAGGAGCAACCACGAGCAGGCGGGCGGCACTTTGCCGTTACAGAAAGTCCCACGCACCCGTGTCATCTGCGCTCTTCCTCCTACTGGGACAGTCTTAGCTCTCTCAGTGCTGATGTTGATCTGTCCCTGTGCCCACAAAATATGTCACCCCATAAACTATGGCGTGGTTTGTATTGGTTTCCTGAAGATTTATGAGAAGGCAGGGAGGGGTCATTCAGATTAGGGCATGGCATTTTCGCTGGAAGGTTCCCAGTGGACATGTTTCTTTGGCCGGGGTGCCTCCCTTCAGGCCTGAAGGGTCAGACTCCACGGTGCATGGGAATGGAAGCTTCTCGCCAGGGGAGAGGGAGCGGGAGGGCCCGCATGCCAGCCTGCTCAGGCAGTGTGGTTCGTTATCCCAGAACCAAGGGCCCTCTTTCATTTATACTATAATAAAACTCATATTGATTTTAATAAAATTGAAAATCTCTTTGTGAATGGAAGCCCCGGGGCCCCACCCCGTACTGCTGACTGGCTGGTTTTCTCCTCACCATGGGCATTGTGATTCATGCCTGGGCACTGCTGCGGTCCAGGGCTCATTTCCCCCGCAGAATAAATAGGGACTATAAAAAGTTGCACATTCCTGGACCTCCCCAAGGCCTTTGGAGGGTCCTGGTCAGAGGGGAGGAAACTTCCACAGGCGCTGGTCAGCAATGGTCAGAGGCCCTAGGAAGGAAAGGAGCAGAACTGGTCATCCCTCTCCTGATGCCACCCCAGCTCCCAGTCCCTAGCCTCGCTGGGGTCGATGCCTCCCGCGGACTGCAGGCTGCACTCGCACTGGACTCGTCACCCACCCCAGCCTCCAGGACCCCACCAGGAGCACTCTCAGGGCTGCTCAAGCTAGAAACCAGGTGCCACGCGTCCTGTACTCTCTTCCTCGCCTTGAAACGTCCATGTGCCTGGTGCCTCCACCTCCACGACTCGCCCAGGCTGTGGCCTCTGTCCAGAGTAGAAAGCTCTGTCCGCTGTTCCTCTGCACATTTTCTCTCTTCTCCGTCCCCCACCGGCTCCCTCTGCAAATGGTGGCATCCCGGCATCCGCTGCTACTTCCCCTGTGCTCTCAAGACCCGGCAGGTACCGCTCTTTCTGTTTTTAAAAGTCACACTTACCACACAGACTGTGTGTCCGTCACACTCTTAAGCGATTTATCACTTGTCTTCCTAGGAGGTGGAAGAGATGCCGGCTTCCAGCTGAGGCTGGGAGCGGTTAAGGGCACCCAGTAAGGAAGTAGTTGAGCCACGGCTTGAAGCCTGGGGCCTGGCTTCTGGGCCAGGGCTTGTGACCCTTCTGCCTCCCTTCTAGCATTTACTCTACTTATTTCTCATTGGCTGTGAGTTTGCCAACTTCAAGGCCACCTGTCCTTCATCCTCCTATACCAGAGGGCTGGGACATTAACCCTCAGCAATGTGGGTGGGAGCTGTTCTTTGCTGAGTGACATCCGCTCCTCAGGGAGATTATTATCCATGTCCACAGGTGTTTTTCACCCCATCAATCTGGAGGGTCTGGAAGACTTGAGATGAGCCCGGCATTATGCTAGGTGCTTGACCTACATCACTGGATTTATCTCTGTGATCTAGATAGGATTTGTCTTGAGAGGCCCTGCGAGTTTAGGGGAATTTGTTAAAGTGCCTAGACAGCCTATCTGCAAAGCTGGACCCTTTCCCCTGACCCACTGCCCCCAAACTGGTGTCTTACATTCTTCAGCTCTGGGCTGCTTCTGAAATGGCAGACTCTGCAGGCAAAATCTTTCCCAGAGATTGACTCTAGCTCTGGAGGCCATTTTAAGGGAATTAAAAGTTATTTTCAGGTCCCATTCATTCAACAGGACATATATACATACATACATACATACATACATAGACTGAATAAATAACAGGAGACCAAGACCCAGTGTTACTGCTCCAAGGCCTGGAAGGGGCCATTTCTTTCACAAAAGTGGGATGTGGGTGTGGATTGTCTCTGTGAGGCATCCATGTAGGAGTGACACCTCGTAGTACGACTGCTCTGCTCATTCCCTTTCTGCATCCCATCCGCCACATCACAGGGATGCGTGCCCCGTCGCCCACAGCTCTAATCGAGGAGGCTGGGAGCAGACATCCAAACTGACCTAGACTCTTCCAGGGTCCATGAGGGAACAGAAGGACTGCCAGGGAGCCCCTCACTCACCTTCAGATGCCCTCTCATGACTGAGGAGTCCCTGGGATCCTGCCTGTTGGCTCAGCATCCAGAATCCACTGTCCATGGGAGCCGACAAAGCAGAGCCACTGCAGCACCAGTGCCACTGCCCCTACCCACCCCAAGGACCGCACAAGCCAGAGGGCAGAGCATGTCCGGAGAGCCCTGTGCTCTGGGTGACTGAGCGTTGGGGTGGATGGTTCTTAGAGAAACCCTTCCTGGTGTTCAGTGAGTTCTGGACTCACTGCCAGGCAGGTGTGCTGTCATCCAGGGCTCCTCAAGCACTGGGGAGATCAAACCCCAGCCCTCCTCCTACCTAGAGCCCGGGAGTGCGTCGCTGCAGAGTTTTGGGAGACTTCTGCCCATCAGCCTGTCCTCCAAGTCTCCCTCCCACCCTCCAGCTGCTGCCTCCCAGCTTCTCCTGCCCCACAGACACCCTCCAGTCTCTTACTCGAATATTCTCCCTTCCCTGCACCCCCCACCCACAGTGCCTCCCCTTCACCTGCATCTCTCCAGCCTCATTCTCCTCTTGTTCTGGATTTTCGTTTTTTTAAAGAGAAGAAAGGAAGGGAGAGGAGCAAGAAGCATTTAAGGAGGGAAAGGAGGCGAGGAAGAAACATTTGTATTTCGTTGCTTTTTTGGTTTTCACCCCTATCATGGGTTTGCACGCCGGTATCTCAGCCACGTGAGCCACAAGGGTGCACCCTTTGTTCTGGGCTCTTCTCTGTACTGTGCTTCATGTATCCAAGGCTGTTCCTGGCTGGTGTGTAACCTCACCGGCTGGTTGTGCCCTGCATCTCAGCACAGGACAGCCATGGGGAAGGTCGCTGAGATCACATGCATGGTCACTGACCGCCGTCGCCTGGAACTGCCACCCTGAGCTGGCAGAGACGTGGTGATCGCGGCTCGCTGTCCTGTTCTGGTTTACAGGCTGCTGCAGCTTTCAGAGCGAAGAGGACATTTCAGAGCATCCTGGCAGCAATTCTCAGGAAGCGCCAGTTAGCCCAGGAGCCTGAGGACCGGAATTGAAAGCCCAGGTTTCAGGCCAGAGTGAGTCTCACATGTAGGGCTCCACAGAAACCCAGGATGCAGGCTGAGTCTGAGCTAGCACCAGGGTCTAGAATGGACCTTCAAGTCTGGCCTCTGCTTGACTGCTGACCACCTGCTCAGTCCTTCATGAACTGCTAGTCTACTCATTGTTCATTCCTTGTTTCTCATTTGTCCAATTTGAAATGTATGCATCCATGCTTGGTTTATTCATTCATTCACCTACTCGTCCATTCATTCTTCTTATTTCTACCTTTACTGAGGCACGATAAGCAGAGTTCTTTGAAATTACACACTTTGATACATCTTGAATCTATCATCGCAAACAGAATAATGGACACACTCAATACCCTAGAAGTTTCCCTAAGTTTTTTTTGTGTGCTCCCCAGCCGATCTGATCTGCTTTCTTCCACTGTACATTGGTCAGCGTTTTTCAGTTTCATGTAACGGAACACTGTTCCTTTTCCCTCTGGCTTCTTTCACTCAGTATTAAGATTCCTCCATTTTATAGCATGAATTAATACTCCACACCACAGCACTTGGGCTGTTCCCACTTTGGGCCTATTACAAACCAAGCTGCTCTGAACTTCCACACACAAGTCTGTAAAGAGACACAGTCTTGCATTTCTCAGGTAAATACAAAGTGTTGGCATGTCCTGGCAGCTCAGTCATTCAGTCTGTGGCAGCAGCAGCATGTGGTCCTGAAAGACAAAAGACCTGGGTTCATGACCCAGGGCCAGGGAAACAACCAAAATTAACAACTAAATAAGTGGATAACTGAAAAGTGCTTCTTCTGCTTGTCCCTTCTTGCTTGCCTACTTGCCTTTATTCCTGCCGGTTTCCTTCCTCTGAAAAAAAATAATCAAGGGGTGAAGCATTCAGATCCTAAAGTAGGTGCATATTTAATTCTTTTTAATAATTGCACTTTAATTGAGTTCATTAGAGATTCATACGCAATTGTAAAGGAACTTCCTGAATTGAGCTGGCTTGTGGGGCCACTTCTATGACTCTGGGTAGGAGACAGGAGTCTCATGGCCACAGGATGGAAGACAACTCTGGGCCCAGGGTGCATGTGCAGCTGGCCACCTGGCTTTTCCTGGTAGGAAAGGAGTCTCAGGCCCAGTGAAGGAAGGAGCACTTTCTAAGTCATTTATTGTCAAGCAGGGATCCCAGCTGATGTCCCTGTGAGTGGTGCCAGGACATCTGTATTATTCTAAACACCCCATTTCCTGCCGATCCTGTAGCCTTTTAAAGGGCACCCAGGCTTCTACTCTCACTATGTCCTCCCTGGATCTATGCAAGAGTGAACTTTGAAAACAACGAATTTAACTTCATCCCTTTCTTTCCTGAAACCCCCCAGTGGCTCTAGACATTCCATCATGGACCCCATGTCCTCTGTCATCTGACCTTGTCTCTGAGCATGGCCTCCCTCCTGGTTCCCACCCCGCTTGCACCCTGGAATTCCATGCCGCAGGGCCTTTGTGCCTCTGCTTTGTCTCCTGGAACGCTCCTCCTTAAATCTTCGCTTCTTTCAATCTCTGATCAAATGTGACCTCCCTTCCCTTCCTGTCCCATTCAAAAGGCCAACCTCATTGATCACTCCTCCTTCCTCTGTTTTTTTTCTGAAACTAGTGTGCCTCAGTTTAAATTTCAGCACATCCACTGGGAGAGAAATTTTTATCTTCCCCTTCCATCCCCAGTATTCATTCTCCCCTCCTTATTTTAGAGATGCTCTCCCAAATTTAATCTGGCCATGTGGCCTCCCAGGTGGGAAGTGCATTTTCCTGACTCTCTTCACACTTGGGAAGGTGTGGCCTGTTGGTCAGTGTGGCTGATGGCGTGTATGTGGAAGTGATGTATGAAACTTTGGCCTGCCCGGTTGCCCTGATGCTTTACACTCTCTTTTCCCATTTTACAAATTGTAATGCGGCCATGGAGCTGAGCAGCTGTCGACTCTCTGGTCTCAGAGGGAAGACCAGACGGCAGAGAAAGAAAGTGTGAGTATCAGTATTCGGGTTCCTGAATGATCCCGTGAAACAGAACTTTCCAGCGACCTTGGACTATCTGCCTACTTCTGAGCCGTTAGGAGAAAAGATTAGATTTCTCTCTTTTTTGGGTCCCGCATGTTGGGGTCTTCTCGTTACAGCCGCTTACTTTATACCCTAACTCATAGAGTGATTCACCAGCCATGTGAATGCGGGCAGGCTGTTTAACTTCTCCGTATGTCTGCATTTTCCTTACTAAATGGAGACAATCTTGCCTTCTTATGGTGTTACTGGGAGAATTAAATGCATACTGCTTGAGCAGGCCTTGTCACAAGCTCTCAATCCATGTGGGTTATTATTACCTATTCATCCTCAGAACGCTGATTGCTCCCTGCTACAATATAATGCACTGTCTACTTGTTTGTTGACTATCTCACCCCATTAGAATGTCAGTTCCCTGAGGCAGGGGTCAGCCTGATCTGCTCTCAGCTGTGGCCCCAGCTCTGGAACAATACCTGGCCCAGAGTGGGAATTCAATGATGAAAATGAATGCATACAGGTGTTTATTTATTATCCAGTCTCTCCTCTCTTTCCCTTATTAACTTGCTCCTTCCAACTTTGAGGCCTGACGCATTTAGCTGCTCACTTAGCCCCCAGAAGGGAGTCGGCGTGGACTGCACCTCAGACCAGCTTAACCGCCTGCTGCTTGAGCACAAGCTGCCGGGACCTCTCACAGACGCTTTGTCCCTCCCCTGTCCACTCAGAGAGCTGCACACGCACAATTTCCTCTGCAGATTTCATCACGGGTGGAAGATGAGCTGCCTCCTAAAGCTGCACACTTTATTTAACCTCTCCTTGAGTAAAATTTCCTGTGCCTTCCCCCAATCCTTACTGTCTCCCTGTCCCGGAGACATGGATCAGAGACTTGCAGAATCCTTGCCAAAGAGGAACAAGTCCTCCTCTCTTTGCTGTAAATCAGGAGAGGAATTTCCTGACCTTGTCCTGTTGTGAGGGGTAGAAGTTTGCTGAGCAAACACCAAATGTCACACACTGTGCTGAGCTAAACAGACCCAACCTCTGCCCTCACAGAGCAGATAGCTTTATGGGGGAGACAGACATGCATCAAATAATAAGATACAGAAATAGAAGCTTCAGAAACTGGTATCAGTGTTATGAGAAAGCTTGCAGGCCACTGTGAGTGGCCTGACCCAGTCGATGGAGCCGTGGAGGTGACAAGTGAACTGAGAAGAGAAGGGAAGGGTAGGATTTAATGGGGGTTCAGAGGCTGGGTTGAAAGATAGGACAGAATAACTCACAGAAGGACCAGCATGTGCAATGGAACTATGATCGAAGAGACAGACAAGGACTGCATGGCTGGTACATAATGAGCAGAAGAGCAATAATGAGACCAGACCAGTAGGCAAGGGCCTGGCCATGCAAGGTCTTATATTGGCCACAAGAAGGAGTTTGCTCGTTGTTTTGAGAAGGAGGGGGTGATACAATCACATGGGTGTCTTGGAGAGTCTGGTCCCACTGATGTGTGGAAAAGGATTAGAGCAGACAACAGGGGAACTGGAAAAACTAGTCAGGTGAACGTAGAAGTTCTGGTGAAGGAGAAAGGGTGGGCAGGGCGGTGGGAGTGGAGAAAGAAAACACTGAGTATAGGAGACATGATGAGACCCCATCTGTGCTCTTAGGAACGGGGCAAAACATAAGGACATAAAAGTATTTGAATAACATATAGGAAAAAATTAAAATATAATCCTGTGTAAGTCACAAACACCTGGAAGCCATAAATGAGAAGGCAGATCTGAATTCTTTAAAGAATGTAAAATCTCTAAAGAAGGAAGACACACACCATTAGAAAGAAGCAACAGGTTGAAATGAAATGTTTGCAATATATTTAAAAGACAAAGGTTAAAATGTTAGGACACCCTAAGGAAAAAGACAACCTAAGAGCAAAGCGAACAAAGGAATAGCCAGACAATACACAGAAAGACACACAGAGCCACCAAGGAAGGAAAGTGTCCCTTGTTCTTAAGAACCAGTTGTGGGTAAACCATCAGTGAGGGCTTCTGTCCATGACTTGGCAAAACCACATGGAAGTATTACTATTACTGTGGGCAAAGAGATACATTGACACCTATTGATACCTACTGGCAAAGCATTTTTGGAGGGCAAATTGCTGAATCTGTCAAAATTCTCATCAGCAACATCTCATTTAAAATCTATATCAGAAGAAAACACACATACGTCTCAAGATGCATTTAATTACTAAGAAGTTTATTGCAGCATTTTCAAATAAAGGTTAGCAAAGCTGAAAGTTACGTAAATCCATAAATCTATGGTTTATAGTACAAACTTACAGGTACAAAAGATGCAGCTGTTTCTGATCATAGAAGGTGGCTACTGAGTGTGGTGTATTTTGTTTTTTGTTTTGTTTTGTTTTTGTTTTTTGGTAGCTTCTCTGGAGAAAGAAGTAAGAATATGGGAGTAGGGAGAGGGAGATTTTACATTTTGCTCTAGAAATTTCCTCATTGTTTGAATCAGGCATAATAGTAACATGTTCTTGTATAAACTATGTGATAAAATTATAAAAAACAATATAACAAAAGAGGAATCCGGAATTGGCTTCCCTGCAAGGAAGGTCAGAGGGGACCGATCAACGACAGCAGTCTGGGCATCTCTGCTCTGTCCTCTGCTGGCTAGAATGTGCCTCCTGGGCTGCTTGCCCTCTGCTCCTGTGGACCTCCTGTCAGCCACAGGTCGCTCCTGGGCAGGACAGGTGGAGAGAAGCCACCGGCACTGCTGTAAGTTATCTGACCTCCTGTTTAAAGCATGTTGACTCCCCCATTCATTCACACAAACTGGCAGAATATTTTCGAATAAATCATGAGCATGGCAGTTACATTCTCTAAACCACACTGGAAAAAGGATTATGGTATTTACTGTGGGGACAGGAAGATTGATTCTCGCCCAGAAAATCTGCCAGGTTCTTGATTTAGAGAGCCGGAGATCAGCACAGGTTAGCTCTGATTTATATCAGCTTGCCTTCCCCACAGGTCCCACTCCCGCTCCAGGGAACACTTTGGGTGGGATGACTCTGGAGCAACAACTGGCCTGTTAGTCCCGTGTTTGCTATAAGATGGTCCGTGTTGGCCATGGATGCAGGCAGAGCTCTGAGTGCAGTGTCCTTCCGATGCACCTTGGGCATGGCTGACCTCCTGGTGGGCGACAAGCATCGACACCAGACAGCCTCCCCTCCCTCGGGTGATTCAGGGTCTCGTGCAGGACATTGTCGCTTCATGAAGAGGCCGGACCAGTGGGCATGAAGGAAGCAGCACCCACACCTCTCCCCTGCCCTCTGTGCACCCACAAGGTCCCTGGGTCACCTTTGCCAAAACCCACATGCCACCTTCTTGTCCTTGTCCCCTTCTTTATCACCGAGCATGAGACCCGGAACATGCTCAGATGCAATGAAAGTGCATTGACCTGAGGTGCATTCTCAGTCACTAGTCCATTCTTGGAAATGAGCCTCCTGCTAACTAGGGGCCACCAGGTGGGGATCGCTGAAGGGCAGGTGTGGTGTCAGCAAGTGCACATCACCATGTGCAAGTCAGTGGGCTTTGGATCTAGCCACGGACTCAGGATGTGCTGTGAGTGTTTGAGACCAGCCTTCCCTCCCCTGGGGAAATCCCCAACCTCCCAATTTCCTCTTAAACCTACTCTTCCGAGCCGTCTCCTCTCCCCAGCCAGATTCCGTTCAGATCCCTTCTGGGATCCCTCCAGCTCCGGCCCCAGCGACCTGTCGCATGTCTGCCAGGCCACCTTCTCTGGGAGATACTGCCTGGCTCTGCCATCACCCGGTGGCTGCTAAGAGAGGACGGGATTTCCATGCACACGTCCGCTTGTTGTCTAGGAGCCTGGGCACATCAGAAGGTGTCTCTGAGTCTTGGCTGTAGAGATGACAGCTCACTTCAGATGACTGTTGCAAGGAAAGCTTTGTCAGGCCTCTCATCTGCCTGTCCTGAAGATGACATGAAGTTGCATTTTGATTAAATGTTCAATGACCACCGACTAAAGCCCCGCCGGCTGAGTCTCCCTGTGTCTGTGAGACCCTGAGAAGATCTTGTAACTGTCGTCGATGGGTTTGAACCAGACACTGGGACTCAGAGTCCTACCTGGGGACTTAAGGAGCAGATGCATTCATACCTAACAGTCCCCATGTGACAGAGACGGGCTGAGGTCCTTTCTCCCTGCCTCACCGCAGCCTTGGGACTTGACGTTTCCCAGCATGACTGACAGGGGACTCTCCACCTCCACGGTGCCCTGCGCTACAGGCATGTGGGAGCAGGAGGGTCAGGCTTATCCCAAGGACACTGATAGCCCCATCCAGGTGCTTTTTCCAGTCTTTGCTCCTGCAAGAGGTGACTAAGGTATGGTCAGCGCACTCTCTCAGGCCAGTGTTTGTCCCCCATAAAGAATTAATAAAAGAAAAAGACCCACATTTCCCGGGAACCGGCATCTGATCACAGCACATTCATTTAGAAGTAAGAAATAGTTCCTAATGCCTCCACACCTCTGCCTCCTGCCTCCCCTCAAAAGAGGAAGGGGCAAGAAAGTCTCAGTGACATAGTGACATGACTGGGTATGGCCAATTTTTCAAATGAAGCTTCCAAGCAGAACTCTTAAATTCTTAGTTGAAAAGACTCGCTTTCAGGTTAATGGTGATTTCATGGTTTTCTTCAAAAACAACTGGCGAATATTTGTGTAACTAAAAAGCACATCATAGTGATTTTCCTAAAACAAGAGAAGAGTTGACTTCCTAAAGAGGAAGGCAAGATGCTGCGAACCAATGTTAAGACACAGGATTCCTGCTTTCTTTGTGTCACGTGTTAAGTGCTCGTGACTCACGGGCTGCAGAGCCGGGAAGCAGGACCCTCCCTGCACTACACCTGAGACACTGTAAGAGTTACTGACTCCCGGGTGGATAGGAACCCTGGAAATGTCCCGTCTGTACCCAGGAAATCAGGGGACCGCCTACTGACATCCTCAGATGACCTCTGGGTCTGCTTGAATGCTTTTCATGACAAGGAGCGCCCTTCCCTTGAGATGGATCCACCACTGACCAGCTCTGATGGTAGAATCATCTTCCTCACCTTCCACAGCTCAGCCCTGGACCTTGGGGCCACACAGAAATCTTCCACTCTTCCTGGGACATCACCCCACCCATAGGCCCCTAAGCTCATCTTCACAGTTTGGTTGTGATCTGAGGTCTCCAGTCCTCCTCCACCTCTTTCTCTTTGGGGCACGGCTCATCTGCCTGGCTTCTTTCTATCACCTGCCCAGTGGGGCACCGCAGCCCACATTCAGGCAAATCCACCCCAGACAAAGGCAGCCATATTTCTCCGTAGAGATTTGGGGTACTTGTGTGGTGGGTGATGTGACCAGGGGCCACTGCAGACATGAGCATGAAAACATACACTCTCACTCTTACCTGTGTGCAAGCACAATTCCCCATGGCTAAAAGGATGCTCAATGATTCTAATGATCACACAAGGAGATTTCTGGGAAGATAAAGCCGACTCATTTGCAACTGCCTCTCAACACCCTGGCCAGAGGAAGGCTGGACTTGCCAGTACTTTCGGTGGGGAAGCAAATCAGTTTACCAAGAATGAATTAGCATGATCCATTTGGTCAATGACCAATTTGCAAACTTTTTCTTTTAAATTTGAGTTTTGATACAACCATTTTTCTTTCTTTTTTTTTTTTCTTTTTGCATCATTTGAAGCTGAGTTGCTTGCAGCTGCTGGACTTTGGAGCAGGCTGCACCCCGTTCTCCTGGAAGTAAAGAGCTGTCCTCTTGAGTAGCTGAGATCCCCCCCAGTCAATTGCTACCAGCTTAGAGGAGCAGAAGCCCTGTGCCTGTCACTCCAGTCGGGCTGAGACAGCGACAACTGGCTACTGAGGGTGAATAAGCCAAGAAAATCACTGCAACTCCGGGTAACAGGAACCGGAGGGAAGCAGACCCCAAGGGAGACCTGGGATGGGTGTCTGTTCCTGAAATGGATCTGGACAAGAGCCAGGAGGCAACTTTAACAAAAAGGAATAAGAGCTCATAAGGATCCAGTTGGAACAAAGTAAAGATTTCTTGAAAACTTAAAAAGAAATAAAGTCATTCTTGAATTTAAAAATGTATAACGGGTTAAAAGATTGTCTCTTTTGAGAATTAAAATACTGGTTTGCAAGATCAGGTATAGAAATATCTCAAAACACAGAGCCTAAAAACAAAGAGGTAGGCATCAAGAGGTGGCAGGTAGGGGAGAGGAAGGGAGGTAAGGGGGGAGGGGAGGAAAGGGTGGGGGAGGGGAGGGAAGGTCAGGATACCTAAGTACTGGGCAAAGAGAAGACGGGTGTGGTGGGATGGAGTGGTGCAACTAATGATACCTAGTTTTAATACAATCATAGAAGACTATTATTGGAGAGGTGAGTATAGGAATAGGTAGTTACAAAACCAGATAAATTAAAGAAAAAACAACAACAGCAAAATCAATGAAATAAGTAGCCTAATTCGAAGACAGAGATGGAGAATTGAATTTGGAAATCAATCTTGGTTCGGCATTGTTTACAAGAATCTTACCTAGAATAAAGTGATCAAGAAAGGTAAAAAATGAAGCGATGGGGAAAAAGACGCTGGAGAGCATCTCTTCCCGAACACCAACCACAGCACGAAGGGAGGGCAGCAGTGACATCAAAGTGGAATTGGAGGCGAAAGGGGTTGCGTGAGGTCATGGTCGTGACAAGCGGGCAATGTGGGTGAGTGGCCAGCACGGCTTCTTGAACCCCTGCTGTGCACACAGTGCCGCGGACTTCAGAGCACCTCCATGCAGCCCCCGTCGTAATCCAATAAGGCAACTACGGCCATTATCCCCATTTTATAGATGTACAAATCAAGTCTTGGGGAGTCTAAGCAGCTTGTCCAAGGTCTTCAAGTTGGGACGCAGGGCCCCTTACTTCACTGACACTAGATGTGAGCTTCTTGTTAAGGCCAGTCCCTGGTGTGGGACCAATTCCTAGCTGTATCATGTGACCTTGGGAATATTTAATGTATTTTAATATTTTTAATCATTTTTAAAATATGACCAATTGATTTGTTTTCAATGGAATGATTCCATCTCATGAATCACGGCTATACTGCTGCCGGCATCTTTTATTCCCATGATAAAATCTCTTCTAAACTCGCTCAGTTTCTGCCTCCTCCGCCTTCATAAAGACACATTAAAATGATTCAGACTCAGGCCCATCAAACCTTGACAGCCAGAATCAATGATTTTTTCTCCATGTGTGACTCCTGCGTGCCTCTAACCCCATCATGATGCCCACACACCAACAACATCTATAAGGCAGCAGAGGTGCACTGTGATTAAAATAAGCTGGTTCATAGGAGTTGGCATCAAGGTAGTTATAAAATAATTAGGTAATTAAAAGTAAAGTGCAAATCAAGTGAAAGGTTTTGCAGCCGTCCCTCATAGCTCGACTTCACCGAGATGATATATTAGACTAGACTTCTGCTTCTGTGACTGGAGTGTGAGCTGAAAAAAACTCAGCCTTCTCTACTTTTGATGGCAATTCAACTTGTGAATTCATCCCATCCAGAGCTTTAGATGTCCGTCCACGCAAGCAATAGGCATGACGGCAGGAAGCGGGGGTGGAGATTCTATGGTGGAGTCTTATTTTGCAGATTCAGAAACAAGCAATGTAAATCATTTAATGTGTTTAATTGATATCTAATGATATGGATATTGGGTTACCAGCAGAACCAGAAAGGCTTGAAATATCTGATATTGATAGGAAAGTCATTATCACTGAGCAGTTACTTACTCCTCGCCCCAGTTTCAGTTAATTACATGACAAAGAAATTTATTTCCTGTGAAACCCTTAGTTCTCTTCTAATAATGAATTGATATCTCATCAGTGCAGATGATCTTATGAAATCCCTACTAGGGCATTTGAGGGAGGTAGAATTGGAGACCCCCAAGGAACTGCATTTTCAGAGACCCCTTGAACTTCTTTGCATACTGGCATACTATGGGGAGTAATTATCCAAAGGCTGGAGGCAAATGATGAATTGCAGTGGTCTCAAAGTGGGCTAAACATTAATCACTTGGGGGAGATTTTAAAAATCCTTATGTCCTGGCTACCTTTGACCCCCCCTAAAACAAGTTAGGTTATTTGGGAGTCAGACCAGGGCTCACCAGAATGATTCCAATGTGCCAGGAACACACCAGAGTGGAGGTATGAGCTGGACGGGGGTGGGGGTGGGGGTTCAATGAATTTGATGATCAGCCATGAGCTCTGGCCCTGCATGCCCCCTGGGCACTTGACTGTGTTCCTGCAATGCAGTCCCCCACCCACAGTCTCCAGCGAGCAGCTGGTGACCACCTTGCGATGTCTGCTCTGGGAGGGAGACACCTGCTCCCCTAGTCCAGCATACCTCTTAGTGCTAGGTCTATGAACCCAACCTTTTCTTTTCCCACCCAGTCCTCCTGTCCTCTGGCTAATTCTCCTACTTTCACCCCTCTGAATGTGACTCTCCACACAGCCCGGTGGAACCCAAGGGTTTCTTTCTCTGATTAGCACCACAGCACTGGATCAGCCACACTGGTTTGGGGAAGTGGCCTCACTGGGTCGGGTCCATGACTGCCTGTCCAGGGTGGAGTGTGCAGTGCCCAGCAGAGTGGGCACTTCAGAGGTAGTCATTGAATGGGAGAAACTTTTGAGAGTAGAACCTCATCTGTGCCTGTCATGTGAGTTTTGAGAGGAGAAAGAAACTATCCCTGTGCTGGAAAACTGCAGCAAAGCAATTATTTTGCTTCTTAAAGAGGTAAAATGATGCAGGGGTGCAGCCTGGGCACAGACTTGTGAGAGCTGCGTGAGAAAGTGTGTCCTTCTGCAGGGTGGGGGAGTGTCGCGTAGGGCTGTTTATAAGGACTTGCGGATGTTGTGTGTGCAAGCAGGAGTGCGTTCCTGCATGTCTTGTCTTTGCAGAAAGGCTCTGGAGCGTGGTTACATGGGCATTGCTTCGGCAGACAAAAGAGAAAACAACCTGTGTGACTCCATTTATCTAAAATTCTAGACAATGCAAATTAAAGAACAGTGACAGCAGAGCAGCGAGCTTGGGGATGCGGGGCGGGGACAGACAGGGAGAGATAATGAAGGGCCCCAGGAAACTTTTGGGGGTGAAGGGTGCAATCATTATCTTAACTGTGGTGATAATCACCATAAATCAAAGCTCTTCAAATTAGACCCTTTACATATGTGAAGTTTAGTATAAGCCAATAAGTCAATGACCTCTCAATGAAACAGTAAAATAAATGAAGGAAACGTGACAAAGAAAAACCAGCAGGCCTCTGAAGCTGCTTTGGGCTCTAACCTTGCCTTCCCTGCTTCTTCGCTGACATGACTTCAGGCGGTTACTGAAGATTCCTTTGCTTCTGTTTCTTAATCTGTAAAGAGAGAACAATGATGTGTTTACCTCATACAGTTGCTGTGCAGATCAGTAAGATGATTGACACAAAGACAGAGAAGCACTTAGGTGAGGGTCTGGCCCATTTCTGCAGTTCAGCAAACGGTGCCGATGGTTCTCACTGCTCGTGCCTACGCCTGCACACTGGTGTGTCTGTGAGTGTCCATGTCCGCTCACCAGACAGGTGTGTGAGTGTGAGTCTGTGCGTCTGTGTGTGCCTGCGAGGGACAGAGGAGGCCCCACATCTGTACTGTGTGTATGTTGTAAGCTCAGGTATGAATCCTCTCTCCTTCTCACCATCTATTACAGCCTTCTTCTCCTCTTCCACTAGACAGAGTGGGTATTGATTTTTTTAACAGTTACTAAACTGCTACATTTACTGACTCATTCAGTCTTTTATCATATCCAATAACACAGTGCATTTTGGAAATCACATCGCCCCGGTTCCTTCACGGCTTCTGCAAATCAAATTTATTTTACCATTGAAAATGTCAAAAGGATTCAACCAAAGGAAACCTGGAGCGTTCTGGGATGGCAAGACCCTGAAGCTGGCTCTCCGTTACAGTGAGAGAGATCCGCGAATGGACTCAGTATCTGCAAATTCTCTAACGGTGGGCGAGCATAGGAGCATCACCCAGGAGAAGAGGCCCAGACCTGTCTGGAGAGGGCTCAGGGGGAAGGAGGGAGTGATCAGAGACCTTTGGGTTCGGCATGGCATCTCTGGTCAACTTCCCAGGGCCTGTGTATGATGCCTTGTGCTGGAAGTGGGGTGGGGGGGGGGTGGAAGAGGTCACAGAAGAGGCGGACAGGCACCCGGGCCTGCCCTCCTTGCTCCGGAGTGGCTCTCCAGACAAGACCTGCACACACAGAGAAGCAACGCAGGGAGGATGTTCACAGCGTGGATGTGAGATCTGACGTGCTGGGATCTGCCACCCACCAGCTATGAAGGCTTTTAGGACACTTACCTTCTTGGAAAGTCTCATCTGCAAAATGGGGATAAGGACACCCTGTGTGTTGACCCCCACTTCCAGGATCTCAGTCAGATATGTTGACCCTGCATTTGAATCTAGACATAATCAGGGGATTCGGGCATCTTTAGATCATAGGTGCACAAGGCTTTATGTCTCAGGTGCAAGAGGTGTCCGTTAGTCAGCTTTTCAGAGAAGGGAGATAGCTGCTTAGGGAAGATAAAGTTCAAAAAAGCCTTCACTGAGGACTGACTGCGTGTTGGGGCTTGTCCTTTCTGATGCAAACTGGTTGCAAGCCTGGGGTGCAAACACGAATGGGACCAAGATCCTACCTCCAAGGAGGTGCTGCCTTACTGCGCATGGGCATAAGGTGCTAGGTTCTCAGGCCCTTGGCTAGAGGAACAGAGCAGGAGGCAGAGACATCTGGTTTCTGACAAAATGGATCCTCCAGGAGGACTTCCTGGAGGAGGTGAACCTGAGCTGTGACAACAGGTGTGAAATGTTGTTTATCAGGGAAGCAATAGTACCAGGGATTTTAGTTGGAGACTTGTCACATTAACTCTCTTGGCCTAACACTTACCAAAGTCTAGACTCTCAAAAGGAAAGAACATATTTAGCATGAACTACATTGCATGCATAACCAGTTTACGTACTGTGAGCCCTTCTCTTAGGATTTAGGGTGAGAACCCTCCTGAAATCTAAGTGCCCAGACACCAAGGGCCAAGCATGCAAAGCAGGCCTTCTAAAGGACAGTGGTCTCACCACCGCTCTGTGACTCTTTTCTACACTTGGGGCAATGACACAGTGAGGTTTGCCTGAAGCCCGTGTGAAAGGTGAATCAGGGGTGCTCAGGGCAGACCAGAGGCAGGGAGGCCAGTGAGAAAGGCAAGGTAAGAATCTTCTAGAAAGAGGACGAGTCTTGACTTAGAGCAGGTATCTTTCTTAGACTTTCGGCTTCAAGGACCCGAGTCAGAGTAGCTGAGGAAAACAAGAGTATTTATTCCCTGGAGTCACAGGTGCCTTGCAGAACTCCCTCAAGAGAGGAGACTCTCTTTGAGACCCTCAGGAGAGCAGCACTGGGCCTGAAGAGCCTTCAGAAAGGAGCATGAGTTTCTCTTGATTTTCTCTCTGGGACTACAGGATTTCTCTTTCTGCTAGTCTCCATGCATTCTCTTCCTCCTTCTCTTTACAGGTTGACTCTCCCTGTCTTTCTATTGTGATCATCAAGCAGAAAGTCCCGTGTCTCACTCGTTCAAGCATCCTCATCCGCGTGAGCAGTCCAGAGCAGCATCAGCATCTCTTAGCCACAGCTGAGATTTCCTGGGGCAGAGAGCTGATTGCTGTGCCTTGGGTCAGGTGTACTCTTACTCCATTGAGCCACGGTGGGTAGAGGAGGAGACAGATTTGCCATGGCTGTCCATGAGCTGGCACGAGCCATGAGAAAGAGCAAGGTCTTCTGGTTCCTGAATCCCAGGGGGAAATCAATCATGCGAGATAAATATAAGGACTCTGAATCCAGGTTGATAAATAAATTAACAGAAAAATCAGGAGTGTGGGAAATTGATATTAGGTCCCTAGGTAATGTTGAGAAAAACTTCCTTCTTCATTGATTAATCAATGATGGTTATAACTTTGATAGCAGATTCTCCAGTGAAGTCATTCGGCTCCTTCAGTTCTGAAGTCAGTGTTGAGAATGAGGTGGGAGGCCAAGAATTAATTAATCATTTTCCTCACCATTATGACCTGACTCTTACTAAAGTTATTTCCATTGATGATAATGAGGCAAAGAGGTTTCTCAAGTTCACATACTATGTCCTTAGACTTACCTAGAATCTTCCATTCGCTTATTCATCTAGCCTTTTACAGTTCTTAATGAGAAAATATTCATCTTTGGGGGAGGGGCTCACACGCATGAACTAATGTGCCCTCTACTTTGGAAAGTTTGTCTAGTGAAAGACACAGATGTGTGGACGGCATGAAAAAGGACATAACAGAGGACGAACAATCAGGGTTTTTTAGTTTCCAGCAACAGATGTAACCTTGGGTTTTTCTGAGGCAAAAGTGAAAAGAATTACTTGGAAGGTTATGGGGCAACTCACAGAATTAGAGGATTAAACTTGAGCACAAGGCTTTGGAAAGTTGAGGCAAGCGAGCCTTTAAAGAGTGAGCAGGCAGGGAACATGGGCAGCTTCCTCAAGGCTCCAGGAAAGGGAGCCAAATCACCTCGGCCATTTCCACCTTGAATCCAGTTGGCACTTGGTGATAACTGAATGCCCCAGATGAGAATCTCACTGGCTCAGTTGAGATTACAGGAACATTCCTCAGCTTTGGCAAGGCCTCTGGCAGATGGTGCATCAAGGCTGTGAGCACAGGAGAAAGGCTAGCTCCCCATAAAATCATGGATTCTGTAAGTAGAGTAAGGGGGGATGGCCAGGACCAGTGGCTGCCCACATATCCATTCTCCTCTTATTCCATACTAGTTAAAGTTCTTACTTGGACATATGATCACATCAAACAAAAAAAGATTACATTTCCCAGTTCTTCTTGCAGGCAGGCATGGCCATACGACTAAACTCTGATCAAAATAATTGAAATAGATGTGTCAGCTGAAAGTTCCAGAAATTTCCCTTAAAAGAGAGCAGCATTCTTTACCATTTTCCTTATCTTTTCAAGCTCTATCCTATGGTGTTGCTATAATGGCTGACATTCTAGTCACAATCTTGTATCAACGACACAAGAGTCACATGCCAGAAATAAATAAGGAGAAAACTGGAGTAGCCAGGATTCCAGAAGATTATAGAACTGCCCTCACAGTCCTGCACTCTTGTGTGGGAGAGAGGTAAGTGCATACTGTGTGTAAGCCCTGGGTCTTGAGGACTCTGATACTTGTCCTTGTTTCAGGTCTGCTGTGTGATGTTTTCTGCCCAGGGGTGATAACACGGTGAGTTCTGCCTGAAGCCCATGTGAAAGACGGGGCTGGGCCAGGGCACACCAGAAGCTAAACAAAATCCTAAATGATATGGCAAACAAAAATAATAGATGCCTACACCAGAGTTTGTTACAATTTGCTATGAGAACACAGAAGAGGATGTGACAAAATCTACCTGGAAAGGTCAAAGAAGGCTTCACAGAAGATGTGACATCGGAGCAAGGTCTTGCAGGAGGAATTAGAGATTCCCAGTTGAGAGGATAGGATGACAAATGCTACTCATCTTCGCTCCCTCCCCTGAGCCTTGGTGGAGGAATTTTGGAATTATGTGCTTTTGGCGCAGGAACGGGTTCTCACAGTCTCCATGAATAAACACCACACCGAGTATCCTGAAGAAACAGACTCTTTACAGAGGACAGTTGAAACTCTGTGACATTCAGTTATTCTGGAAGAAGCCAATTTCTGATTGTACTCTCACAGCTCTGAGAGTAGGAGCTGTCCCCTTAGGATTGTGTGTGTGTGTGTGTGTGTGTGTGTGTGTGTGCGCGCGTGTGCACAGGTGCATCCCTGAGTGTGTGTATGTGTATGTAACTAGGGAGCTCCTTCAGAGTATCTCTTCAGCATGATCTTTTCTGTCAAAAGTCAGATTGCTGTTTCTGCTGTCAGTTAATTTCTTTTAGATGAGGAGACACTATCCTCAATGCCTAGGACATACTAGGACTAGTCTCTATGGCTAGCCGCTCGGGTCTTACAGGCCCAGGACCACAGAGCTGCTCATCCAGAGTTACCATATGTGCAAAGACACTGGATGAATCAGAGAACCCTGGGAGGGAGCTGTCTGACAGCAGAGCAGCTCTGGGGCTTTCCGCAGCTCTCAGTCCTTGCCTGGGATGGGACCAGCCGCCTTCAGGATTGGAAAAAGACAGAACTATGACTGAGGACCTTACAGTAACCTCACCCTATGCCCCGAGCATGCTGGCCAGGCCACAGGCAGAGTGCCAGCAACTTATTTGTATCTCTGGGTCTAAACCTGCATCTCCTTGGATGAAGGGAATGGCTGAGAAAAGCTCTGTGTGGTGGCATGGGACGTTGTAATACAGAGGACATAGAACTTCCTAGCAATGAAGCAACCATTTAGGTAGTGCTTGGAGACCCTGATAACAGGCCTGGCAGGATGTGGGCTCCAGAATGAAGACCTACATCATCCCTTTGCCTCAGCCCGACACACCAAGGGCCTATTTCGTGAATTTAACTTAATTCAACCAATATTCGATACTTTTGATTTTCCAAAGACAGTCAGACCAAGGCCGCCGCCCCTCTCCCTCTCGCCATGTCAGTCAGAGACCACCAGAAACACATGAAGCTCGGCTTTCGTCACTTGTCATCACAAGGGGGAATGCCCACTGCAGGAAGCCACGTGGCATCCCACCTAGACAGCCTTAGAAAGGACTGAGAGGGAGATGGACTTGTGTTTGGAGATTTTGGCCCGGATTCTGGATTGGCTGCTCTCAGGAAGCAGAAGCAACTCTATGACTTGGTATCTTAATATCCTTTTCTAGAAGGCAAAGAAAATAGAGAGAGGCTTATCTGTAACCAATCAAGAAACTGCAGTAACACACACGAGCCAGGATCAGGGGACCTGAGGTGACAGTCACGGTTTGGATACCGTTCATGTTTTGTCTGTGTTCAAACATGATGAGGAAGAGTTTTGTGTTTGTCTTGATGTCACCGAGTCCCCTTGTCTGACACTGATATCCTGTGCAGTGTTTGTGTTTAATAGGATGTCAAGGCCTCACTGAGAGCTCCCCGGGGGTGGTGATGGTGACTATTTCATGTCTGAATCTAATCCTAGAGTGGGGACGGACCTACCAGGAGGGTGGTGGCATTCTCAGTTCACACACTCATCAGTGCAAACAACAGAAATGTTATGTTTCTACAGTTCAATCTAACTTCTATTGCAAGCCTTCCATCCCGCTGGAGAGTAGGAACTTATCAGTCAGGTTCTTCCTGGCTTTCTTCATGGTTTGGGAGGGCTGATATAGCCATGGGTCAGGGCTGACAACTTGAAATGAAAATTCTAAGTGAAATCATGGAGGTGGGGTGAGAGAGGGAGAGAGGGGGTGGACAGCTAGTGGACTAGCAGTTTGTTAAGGCTCTTGTCTCTGTGAGCAGAGGGCGGATTTACAGAATAATGCTAGGAGGTACTAAAAATAACGCCCCCTCAAATACATGGGTGTCTGCTAATCATTTAAATGATAGAAAGCTAAAAATAGGATAAATAGCTTCCAATCCAGTAGGGGAGAAATACCTGCAATAACAGTGCAAAACTTGGTCAGGCCAATGGAAAACTTGAAAATGAAACAATGAGAAAGAGGAGTCCAATTCTAAAAATCCTGCTTGCATTTTACATTGAGGATCGTGCTCCTTCTATGCATGACATTATAAGCATTCTGTGATGCATGTAAGGAGGTGTCTATGAACAGCGGTGCTAAAGATGTTTCTAAGAAAAAAAAAAAGGAGAAATTTGTGAAAGTAGAAAACAAAATAAGACAGTAAAAATAGTGTAAATATATCATCAATTATAATAAATGCAAACATATTAAACTTACCAATTAAGAGAGATTCTTAAATTTGATTTAGAGAAGCCAGTTGCATGCTATTTAAGAGCATAATAGTTAAAAGGAAATGATACCAAAATATTAAAAATAAAGAGATGAGAAAGAGCAATAAGCTTGCCAAAGAAATTACTAACAGAAAAAAACTGAGGCAAAGGTATTAAAGTGATCAATGAGAGGCATTTCATGGTTGATTGCAACAACATGAGCCCCAAAATATATAAAGCCAGAATTGAAATATTCACAGGGGAGAGTTGATGATCAGAAGAGAGGGTAATTTAACACTTCCCCCTCAAAAGCATGTGTGATGACATATGCATGTAAATGAGAATCTCAACCCCACAAACAGAGAAGACTTGTGGGAAAAGGGGCGCTAGATCAAAAAAGAAGTCTTTACAGTTTCCAAAGAGTCTTCATTACCAACAGGGTTCTATCTGGCATAACATTAGCAAACTGCAGCAAAGATGCGGCAGAAGCATATGGCTGGAAACCAAAACCGCAATTCTAAATTATCCATTTCGTTCCTAAAAAAGAAATTCATGAAAGAAATCATCTTGCATTGAAAAGAATAAATGTACGGTGTAAGCAGTTAACTGGTTCTTAGAGAGGTGATATGCAGTCCTGCACACACTGTTAGGAAATTAGAACAGCCGCCAATAACCCACAAGCCAAGCAAGAATCTAGAAGAAGAAGAAAGTGAACGAGAAGAAAGAAATGATGAAGGTAATGGCAGAAGTGAATGAAAGCAGGTAAAAGAACATGCACAAAGATAAGACATCAACAAAAAAGGAATCGTTTGCAAAGGCCAATATTTTAAGAAACCCCAATAAGACCGATCCAGAAAAGAATATGCAAACAAATAATATTCAGAATAAAAGCAGACTATGTCCACAGATAAAATGAGAGAGATTTTAGCCACGTCAGACTCCCATGGCTGGCCATGCGCCCATCTGTGTGAGATGGAGAAGGTGAAGGAGAATCCCCTGACGGAACCACATCTGCCAGCGCACCAGCCTCTATGGGGATGACTGACCGTTATCAGCTGTGTAACTCAGAGCAAGCCCCTTACCTGACCTGAGCCCAAGTTTTCTCATCTTCAAGCCGAGGATAACTGGGAGTGCACCTCATGGAGCTACAAAGATGAAACACGGCTGTGAATGTGAAGTTGGTCCAGGCCTGGTGGTGAGGCCGCACTCAGTACAGGGAGCGGGGGTGGTGACATCACAGTGATTAGCATTCACCGCAGAGCAGTGTAGGATTGGGGGTGGCCTGGGGGGAATGTTAAAGACCATTAAGAAATGCTCCAGTCGGATTGGGAAGACTCATCAATGCCACCCCGAGGGGTGGACTGCATTCCAGATATGCTAAGGAGTCATCAGGCTTTTGAGTTGGCATTTGCTGAATAAAATAGGTCATTTAGAATTGTGGTTTTGATTTCTAGCCACAGACATCTGCAATATCTTAGTTGCTGTTTACTAATGTTATGCCAGATTGAAACCTATAGGTCATGAAGACTTCTTGTTTGATCTAATGCAGTGAATGGGGATGGAGTGAAAGGGGGATTGCGTGAGTCTCAGCCTGGGTGGAGGCCAGAGCCCCAGGGTAGAAAACACTTGAAAGCTCTGATCTCCGGAGACTGGTGAGTCTTATCGCCACCTAAATCTCTCCTTTTTAAAATATTTTAATCCCTTTCAGCTGTGTGGTCTCACAGCTGTGTGTGTGCACACATATGTACTGTGTGCACGTGTATGTTTGAATATTGGAAGCCGCTAAAAGCAGAATATCTTTACCTAGATAAACTCCATGGCCAAGTCTATGCGCATCCCTCTGTGTTCTGCACAAGAGCATAGAGGAAGTCTATTTATCTAACTCGGCTAATTAGAAAAGATCTCTCTCTGCTCAGATGGAAGGCGAGGACTGGAGCATGTCTAGTATTCTCCAGTCATGTACACTGTGGAATTGGCTGGCCTTGTTGCTTAAAAAAGCTTCAAAGGATGCAGCTGCTGTGTTGAATTTCCCTATCACTCTGCCTTGTGAACCACCGGCCCCCTCAGAGGGTGCAGAGAGCTCTAGTTCTGATGAGTCTTAATAAAATGTGCTGCAGGAAGTCAATATCCTTTCGAGTGAGACCTGCCTGCTTCCTTCTGTTAAAAAATAATTGTTTTTTAAAAAATAATTCTTAAGAAAGCATAAGGCTGGTTGATGCGTCAGGGTTGCTGAGCCTGCTGACCCCCACACTGTCCGCGCTCCAGACCCCATCAGCTTCCAGACCGAGACCTGGAGCCTTTCCCGTGCCCTTACCCACTTCCTTTTCCATCTGGGCTTGGTAGGAGAGGAGCTGAACTAAAATTTAACAAACATTATGAAGTGCTTACTATGGTCCAGGCCCAATGTGGGGCCTGAAGAATCCACTGATGGGCAAGATCTATTCTTGGCCTGTAAGGGTCAGGCGGGCAGACCAGATGCCAGGAGCATGTGGTGCGTGCCCTCTTCAAGAGTGCATGAAGGGTAGTGGGAAAGGGGAAATGAAGAGCTGACATTACTCACGTAGAATCAGGGAAGACTTCACTGAAAAGGCGATATTTGAGCTGAGTCTTGCAGCACGAGTCCCAGACAGGTGAGATGGAGGAAGAGGGGCAAGGAACCCTGGTGCCATTGGGAAGCTTCAAAGAAGCCCATGGGGCTGAGGCAGACACGCCCCTTTGCTCTGCAGGGTCTGCCTAGGAAGTCTGCTCACTGAACAGACAGCCTCAGAGACCCTGGAACCACCAACTGGGAGGTTTTGGTGGAGGCCGTTGATGGAAAGCACCATTGACTTCCTTGTTGCCATCTCATGAGGATCACTCTAAAAGGAGTCACTGTCTCCTTTCCCCTGCATTTCTGTCAAGCCCTATAAAAATGCAAGCAAGAACTGTAGACCTCCTGAAAATGTGGACATGTGATTTTTTTTCCCTAGTCTCCACCCAAGGGAGAGTGTCTTACCTGGCTGTGAGGCAGGTAAAAGGATTGCGCCTCGATCATTCAGTCTCTCCAGACCATGCTCTCTTTGTCTAACCATGGCAGCAGCTCGCTCTTTCTCTTCTCTATCTGATAAACTCCCCCAGGGAAAGTTATGGGTTAGCTATGTTTAATTTGGGTGGAAATCCTGGTTTTGTTGACATGTTTCAAGTTGCATTCTCCCATCAATTCTCATCAGGTCAAAAGAAATGATGTTTGGTTACCTGTTTCCTGTATCTCTTCATAGCTTCAGGACATAGAAGAGCATATCTATTATTTGTTGCCATATGATGTTGCAAAGAATTACTATGAATCCTCAAGAGTATCCAGCTGTCACAATTACTGCTCATGTGTCTGGGTTCAGCAGGTGAATGGCTCTGCTGATTTTGGCCAGGCTCTTCCACATCTCCAGCAGCCAGAGGACTGCTGGTTAATCTAGAGTGGTATTGGCTGGAGCAAATAGGGTGACTTGGCTCTCCTTTGTGTGAATCCTTTCCTCTTCAAGCAAGCCTGGCAGGTTTACAGAGAGAACAAGAGAGAAAGCAGAAACATGCAAGGTTTCTGCTGATCTTGGTTAGGAACAGGTATATCATTGGCATTGCATTCTAGCAAATTACGAGGCCTATCTGGATTCAGCGGAGCGAGTGATTCGCTCTCTTTATGGAGAGGCTTGCAATGGGAGTAGAAATGGAGGGGTAAAAAGTTAGGAGAATGGGCATGGTTTTTTGTCACTTTCACCACTATCATGGATCAGCATCACTGTTACCATTGACTGCACCGTCTCCTCCATCATGGACCCCTGTCCAGTGGTGTGCATCCCATGATGTGTCTCATGCTTCTTTGGTGAGGAATATGAATGTTGTCTCACCGATTCTAAGCCTAGAATCTAGGGACAGGAATGAATCATTTCCTGGAGAGAGGAAGGAGAAACATCACTTTAAAATTTTGCACAAGGGAACTAGAATCCATGGAGGTCAATTCCCCTGGTTAAGGTCCCACAGCTGGGTTCTTGAGAGAACCAGCCCGGTTCCTCACCCCAATGCTAGGTGACAGCTGTGTGCCTCAACCAGCACCAGCAAAATGTCTGATTTGTCTTTTGTTTTCACATCATCTGCAGAACCTGATACCTCCTCATCCAGGATCTGGGATGCTCGGCTCCCTTGGATCCGAGGGCTGCCTGCCTCACCCCTAAAGCTTAATTAAAATGAAGATGAAGTGCTCTCCACAATGGGTCATGCTCCGTGGCAGTCACTGTGCCAAGCACTCCAACGGGGCCTCTGATGTTGAGAATTCTTCCCCAGCTTCTGCTCCAGCAGCAGCCTCCTCCAGGAACCTCATTATGATTCCTTTGGTAATTAAAACAACAGATGTTATAATTAAAAGGCTCCTCATTAAATCACAAATAACTGAAGCTTGAGGTGGGTCTTCACTGAACAGTGTCATCAAGTCACCTTTGGAGGGAATAGAAAGCCTCTGAAAGGGGCGGGTTCGACTGGCTTGGAGCTGCAAAGGACTGCTGGGTTGATGGCATTCTCGCGGTGCTGATATGCACGGGGAAAACCCACTGAGGGCCCTTGGGTCCCAGTGAAGGGAAGTGTGATGGGAGAGCAGGGTGGTCCCTGCAGGGCTGCATGTCACTGAGGTAGAGGAAACTGCAGCAGGAAAGTTTAGGGGAGGAGTGCCTTGTCTCACTCATTCTTCCGCACTCAGGCACCAGGTGCAGAGGGCACACCTACGAGAACAAAACCGTTGAGAACTTGGAGCCACGAAGGTACCTGATGAGGGTGTAGGATGCTTGGATCTCATCCTGGCTGGGCCACTTGCTCCCTCTCTGTTCCCAAGTGAACCTTGTCTCTGGACTGCATCACCTTTGTTCAGGAACTGGGCAGGAAAAAAGCTAGCCCTGAGCTGCATGGATGCTTGGAAATTCCAAGCGTGTGCCTGGGAGGGAGGCACCTCGCAGTACGAACCGCTGTGGCTGTATCGGAAAAGTCCCCTGACTGAGGCTAAGCATGGTTGTGGCTGATGGTTGATTTCCGGCTCATGTCCATGTAGGGGTCTGGGACTGGAGCTGTCTGGAGAGGGGGAGTGTGTGCATATTGTTGTGTGTGTGTGTGTGTGTCTGTGTGGGGGAGCCTACTGCTGGGATGCACGTCCACAGAGGGGCAGCACTGTGGTCTTCTGCCCCAGGTCCCCACCCTGGCCACTGTGCTGAAGTGGACGGATTGCTGATGGACTCAAGCCAGGGCATCCATCCTAGGTAGGCAGGGGTGGAAGTGGTGTGGAAGGAACCAAGGCTGTGACCCTGAACATCAGGGCAGGAGTGGGAGACAGGGGACAGCATCAGCACTGTCTTGTCTTGCTCACTCACCGTTAGAGCCTCGGTCTAGCACTGTGTCCAGCACACAGGAAGCACTAAGAAGATACTGATTAGTTCGTTGACTGCATGGATGGAGGGAGAGAAAGAAGGAGAGAGGAAGGGATGGAAGAAAGGCTGGACAAACAGGAAGAGGTGAATCCTATAGACGCCACTTATGGAACACTTACATGTTTTGGGTCCTCTGTGCATCTCACATATTTATTACAGCATCTCTGCAAGTTTAGCTTTGTCATTTCTATTTTACTAACAGAGCTGTGCTGTGAAGTGACCTGCTTATGTGTATGCTCTCAGAGGGTGACGTGCAGACATTTGAACCCTGAGACAAACATCTCCAAGAGTGACTCTTTCTCACTCTGACTTACCGCTTTTGTGGGACAGAGTTCAGGTCTGTTTAGATGAATTCTAGCCTTTCTTATGTTATGATGCAGACAGCTGGCACCCCTATGACCTCTATACCACACCCTGTGCTGAGTACTGGGAAGACAGAAAGGACTATGATTGTGGTCTCTGCCCTGAGGAGTCTCTGGTCTGAAATTGAGAGATAATGGTTATGCAGTGGAGAGTTCTGGCCGAGAAGCTCGAAGAAGAATCATACTGATTCCACTTGGCACCTCGCTTGAGACTTCTGCCTCTGAACTGGGTTTTGAAATAGGACCCAGACAGGTAAAGAAAAGAGGAGACATGGCATTCCAGGTAGAAGGAAGAGCATTTACAAAACCAAAGGTGTATGAAGAAAACAGAAAGCGTAAGCTATCTGCTAGTGGCAGAGATGGGATGGGGTGACAAGAACAGGAGATAAGGTAGGAAGTGGAGGCTAAATGGTATGAAGGCCTTGGAGAGTCAGGTCAGGAGGTTTAGAGCTGGGGACTTCGGTGATCAGACAGGCCACAAGATAGCACCATCAACATTAGAGGGTAAGGATGACCAGAGACTGGAGTCCTGGCACATACATCTGGATGGTGCCAGCTATTCTTATGAGCAATGAAATAACAGAAGATGGAGATAAAATAACCCTTGAAGACCATCTCAAACCCCTGGTTGCATAGATGGTGAACCCGAGGCCCAGGGAGGTGGAGCAACTGACTTGAGGTCACCCAGGAAGTGGTAGCCAGTCAGGACTTGAAGGCGCCATTCTCTTCCTTGGTCTCTGGTGACTCCTGGGTGGTGAGCTGAAACCTAGTTGGCAGCTTCATGAATTGTGAAATCCCAGCACGTCTGGGAGGTTTGTGTAAAATGATGCTCGTAATAAATTTTTCCCTCTTGAGGACAATGAAGTACAAAAGGAGGGGGCGAGTGCTTGACAAGGGCTCTGATTAAAGCCAAATCCAGACGTTTTCCACAATAAAAGCTGCTGGCGCCACTGAGAAAAGAATGACTCAAAAGATAGCAGCTCCAGGTCGCCTGGAAGAGTCGGGGGTCCAGCCAGTGAGTCAGAGGCTGAGCTGGAGGTAGGCAGAGACCTGTCGTGCAGACCTCCCAGCTCCCCTCTGAAGGAGACATCTGCCTGGGCCACCAGCTGCCCCTTTACACAGGTCTCCCTGGTTTCCTGTCCCACCAGTGTGACCATGTTAGAGACTCGCAGGGATGTTTGCTGTATACATTTGTCAAAAAGTAATTCATTGAATTAATTTGCAGTGCCGGGTCTTTTGATTCTTTTTTAAAGACTGACTTCAGCATTGCACTGTTTAAAAATAAATAACTTAAACTTACGTAAATCTAGAAATCACTTGCACATAACAGAGAGTTCTGTATAGCAATGTAAATTGCACCATTGTTTATAATTGCTGAGTTGGAAATAACCTAAATGTCTAGAAATAGAGTAATTGTTAAATAAACCATGATGTATCTACTATATTCTGAACACAGGAAGATCTCCAAGACATACGTCTGGGGATAAAAAAGAAAAAGAAAATTATGTCCATGATGCTGTAACTTACATTTTAAAGGAAGAGTAGGCAGTCACATGTATTTTACTGACATGTAAATATGCATGTATTAAGTCTATTAATAGTTCTGGAAGACTCTACCATATTGATAATAGCTTTCATTTCTGAGAAGTGATTATGAATGTGGTCACAGAGGAATTTACCTTCATCTTAAAAGATTAAATGCGTCTATATTGATATACTAAATATGCAATTATACATAAATACATTTTTCATTAATAGAGGCCAATAAATGATATTTTCCCAAATTGAAAAGAAACATAAAAATAAATAACTTAAACTGCTAGAAATCTAGAATTGTATAAAAAATTTATAGCCGAAACTTCAAACATATCTAAACTTTCCTCTAGTCACCAGTCCCACCCCTAAAAGTTCTGGTCCACATATCACCTCCTCCCTGAAGCCTCCTTAGGTTACACCAGTCTGCACTGCTGTCCCTGGAGGATACCTGTTCCTCGGTTCTCCTAAAGGATGGGTCTTCAGTCATTTTCTCAGTGTATACATATCCCACAATGAACTCTTGACCATTAACCCCCAGAGATCAAAGCTGAGAAGTAGACACAATCCCAAGTCCTGATACTTATAGACACAGATTTTCCCTGGAATGTAGCTTGAGATATGGGTAAGTTGAGGCTCTAGTTGACCCCTGAACATAAGAGGAGTCCTGCACTTGGATTTCTTTTTGTATATGCACGATATCTGCTCACACTTTCCCAGCTGTTCAGGGCCGATCTTGCAGGGTTCATGCTTCATGAATGCATATCTTGTGTTCTAGGTAGAGAAAGAATTCCAGGAGAGGCCCTCTGACATCTCCCTCTTACTCCTTCTCCCTCTTCCCCACAGGCATGGCCACACTCAGGGTATGCAGGTGAAACTCGGCTCTGATTACCAAAGATGAGGTTTCTGGGCCCTTTCTTCCATGGGCCTCAGTTTCCCTCTCTGTCAAGTAAAGAATAGGATTGCATACCCTTCAGGTTTGCCTGATGAATCAGTGGATAGAAATTTTGTTCCCCAGATTTGTCCAGAAGAGACTCTTGCCAAGATTCAGACGGGGTCCAGCACTGGGTATGTGTCGAAAACCCTGCACCTTGTGCATGGGTTGTGGAGCATGGGGGTCACGAGCACTAACATGAAAGATCCTGTATAGGGTCTCTGTTGTCTGGCAGGCAGTTTGAGTGTTAGGAACCGGTGGGGCGAGCACAAGGCCTGATGTCCCAGGAACCCCCTGGACTGACACACTATAGAGCCCTGCATAGGGCACTTCCCCTCTGTATCTGGGTTTCTTTAGCTGCAAAGTGGGAAGAATGCTTCCCAAAATATTGTGAGCATAAAGCACATGCCCTAATGGATTTTTTCTTTGTCTTTTATTATTGTGATGATTAGTGGTCTAAGTATGCAAAACAAATATTAGTATAGACATTCAAGCCATGACATGAAAAGACCAACAGCGCTTTACCACTTCCCTCCAGCTCAGACTCCAACCCCATGTGAGAGATAATGTCTAAGCTTTTTATATACATGCATTTACACACACATTTTTAGGCACCTACAGAGACAAAGAAGTTTTTTTTTATAACATAAAAAGGTCATCCCAGCTGGGTCTTCAGCTCAGGGTCTTACATGGTTGCAATCAACGTGTCAACCAGGCTGTGTTCTCGTCTGGAGACTCGAGTGAGGATGATTTCCTGCTCAGTCACAGCTCATTCGGGCTGTTGGAAGAGTACTTTGCCTTGCAGCTGTCTGACCCTGGGTCCTGGCTTCTTAATGACAGCTGGAAACCACCCTCAGGGCAAGAGGTCACCCTTCGTTCACCGCCACATAGCCATCTCCCTCTCCTTAAGCAGTTGACAGCACTGCAGTTCACTTCTTCGATGCGGCAAGACAATCTGTTTCCCTGTCTGCTCATCATATACCAATAATAATCATGGAAATCCTGAACCTTGATTTCATAGCATAATGTTTAGTCTTGCTATAATTCAATTTAGAGTGATTGGCATAAAGTCTATTCCAATGTTGCACTATAACTAATTCTCTCCTTTTTGCTACCAGGAAAATAATATTACAATCAGAGGAACTTTTCCATGTTCAATTTTCTCGAGGAATACACATGACGTAATGTTAAAAAGAATCATGGAAATTCCAGTGAAATCAGATTTGCTATTTTTCCTATCAAAATGACACAAAATTGAAAAGCAAAAATACTCAACTGGTGCATTGCAGTGAGATGGGAAGCTCATCTACTGCTGCTAGGGATATAAATTGGCACAAACAGTTTGGAGTATAATTCAGAAATATGAATCAGAAGCCTTAAAATATACATTATTAATAATTTCACTCTAGCCTTTGGATAAGAAAGGAAATTCAGAGCCAAAGATGAACTCCAGAATTACAAGTAAGAGCAAATCTTGAGAAGGCCCTAAATGTTTATCAGTTGGGAAAAAGAAAGGTGATGACAGTATAGCTAAACCACGAGTGGGGAGCTATCAAAGGGCATTTTTCAAGAAGCGTTTCATAATGGTAGAAATGATTTTGATAGGATGCCAGTGGGAAAAACAGAGGAGAGAAGTCCTGAGTGTGTGGTGAGAACTATTAAAACATAGGAGGACAAAAGAGTGGGATGGCTCTGTGTGATGATTAAGAGCACTTTGCTATTTGATTTTCCATGTTTTTTGTTGTCATCCTGTCCATTCCACCCACCCATCCCCAGCATTACACATGAAGGAAGAGACCAGGCTGCACCTTTTGGGGGATATTTGATGTCACCAAAGGGTGTGTTATTTTCAGGGTGCAGTGTGATTTGCAAGATGTTTCTGCAAGAGATTCCTTCCTTAGACTTTCAAAACAGGATGCTGGCTCCCTGATGTTCCTCCTGGTTATTCCAAGGCTCCCTGAGGAAACGCCTATTGCAGCAATTTCCCAGGCCTCTCATCCTGCGGTTCCCCCAAAACTCCTGCCAGGTTTTGTGAAGCAGCTCTCTTTTTCCTGAGAGGACACTTGAAGGCCATTGCCCCGGGTGGACACCAAGCTCCCGAAACGGGCTGCCCCAGCGCAGGGGACTGATTTCAGGTGTGCGCCACAGACTTTGGAACCACGCAGGACTCTGGCATTGCCCTCGGTGGAGAAGCAGGATCATGGAGACTCCTCTCTCGGTATCTGGCGGGGGGCCCTGTCACTAGGGAAGTGGCCGGTCCTTTTAGAGGAACAACAGGGAGGTGCTCTGGCAGAAGGACAGGAAGGGCTGGCGTGACAAGCACCCGCCAGATGACGGAAACTCAGGCTGCCCCCTACAGACCCGGATGAGATTGTTAAAGAGGGAAAAAGCCCTGATCCAGGTCCTGGGTCCTTTTCTGGTTGCTGTGGAGGTACGGGTGGGGCCAAGAGGTCTGGACGGCCACGGTGTGGGGAGGGCGCTTGGGAGGCCTGGGGACAGACAGACAGACAGACAGACCGGCCTTAGCAAGCTGGCCTGCGCACAAGTGCCATGTAGACAGACATGCCAAAACTTTCACAGGTGAAACGGAGGCTAATTGGAGTAGCACTGGGCATGGGAGGGGGTCCACGCACAGGAGCGTGTGTGTGTGTGTGTGTGTGTGTGTGTGTGTACATGTAGATGCAGACTGGAAGTAGTGACACCCGCATTGGGGTGCATGCAGATGCAGACTGGAAGTAGTGACACCCACATTGGGGTGCATGCAGATGCAGACTGGAAGTAGTGACACCCCCATTGGGGAAACCCGCACCCCCCCATTGAGCAATTTGGAGCGAGTTTGTTCTGTGTGTGTTTGCCCAAATTAACTTTCAGCAAAAGGATTGAAATAAGACAGAATTTCAAGCAGGGAAAGATGCCAGGATATGTTGCTAAACAGAGGTGATCACAGTCAAACCAGGATGCATGGTAACCTGGTCATAGTGCATTCTTTGGATGAAAAGAACACGCCTATCCCGTGTGACGTGGTAACTCGCTCTCCCAGGGAGCCCTGAAGTGGAGGCAATAACTCCCAGGGTCTGCAAGGGCAGGACGACAGTAGCCACTAGACGGGATCTAATTCATAGCAGGTGAGTGAATGGCAATGAGAGCTCGGGGAGCAGACTTCAGGCCCCGGCTGCCCCAGCAGTGGGAGGAGGTGTGCTAAGCCATCCCATTGATTATGACATGGTTCGGGCATGCTGAATGCAGGCAGTGGGACTTGTCGGGAGCTCAGTCTAGGGCTGAGATCAACGTTAGCCTTTGGACAGGCCTATGACTGTGGAAGGGATGGTGACGCACTCACAGGCCATGAAGAACATGCAGTCAGAGGCCAGTGTCTGGTCTGTGGCTGGCTTCAGGGCCCCTCCCTCACTTGGGGAGAACTGGTGGGTTCAGTAGGGGAGGCACAGGGATTGACTGCTGAACTCCAGCCTGCTCCTGGGCCTTCACCTCTGAGTAATTTGACTCACAAAAAGAGAAATTTGAGAAGAATGCAAGACCGGCTCTCCCCTGGGTGAGTGTCCTGGTCACCTCCTTGCCTCATCTCTAAGTCCAGCCTCCCTCCCAGGGCCTTCCATGACCTTCCATGACCTTCTATGACCTTCTATGGCCTTTCATGGTCTTGTCTTCGGAAACAAGTCTTATGATCCCAAACTCTTCACTGGACTCCACCACGATAAGTCCTGGCATTTGGCCCCAGTCCTCAGGCAACTTGCACTCTGGCTGAGAGGATTCTGACCTGTAGGAATATAAGCAGCTCTTAGACGGTGATTAGGAGCCCCTGTGCTCTGAGGAGAGGCAGCAGCTGATGATTGGGACACGCAGGGGGACTTCTTGGAGGAGGTGGAGTTTACACTAACAGGTGAGACTCTTGCAGGCAATGAGGCTAGAACCTAATCCCATCAAGAGATACAGAAAATCCTGGTAAAACTACCCAAAGCCTTTTCTGGATGTTACTTTACTTCAGACATAATATTTTGATAGCTTCCACATAAGATGAATCAGAAACATATGCATTAATTTCTCTTTAAAAATATACTCTTGTTATACTTGGCAAAATGTGGCATGGGATTTGATGAATGTAAGGCAGTGGAAGATCTGTATGAGATCCAAGTTGGGAGGTCTCAGAAGCTGGAGAATCTTGGGGCCTGTACCTGGAAGTGGTTTCTTCAACTCACAGGTGCCCTGAGACAGTGCCACCAGCCACAGCCACTGTCCTGGGGACACCCCAGTACTCCAAACTGTGGTCCAAAGTCAGACCAGATCTCAGTGTGTTCCTTCATTGGACCCATCTGGGTAAGGGGCTGATTTCTTGGAAAACCAGTGAAACCCTTCTCCCCGGAATGTGTGTGTTCATGTTCACCCTAATCAAACCTCCTCTCGTTCCTCAAGTGGTCCTGACGTGGCTCATGGAGAAGCCTGGCTGACCCCATTAGTGGTCTACAGACAGGGCGGGGCTTGTCGTGATCGAGGTTTGCTCTTCCTTAAACCCAGATCCGAGGTGAATCCCAATGCCCTTTGCCCGCTGGAGTGTTTCTGTCTCCATTTAGTGTGAAAACGGGCCTGTGAGGGTGGTGCCCTCAGATCATGGTAATTAAATGCACTGTCTTCCTTGTGGATGGGGGTGCAGAAGACATGGTCATTCCCGCAAGTGTGTTCTTGGGTCAGCAGTCTGAAGAACACAGATGTAGTAAGTCTACTTATAAAGCCAGTCTGGGGGTGTAAGGTGGAGTGAGTTGCCTACACGTCACCCCAAAGTTAAAGGCTTAGACAACCGTAAGCAGTGGCATCTGTCCGTTTCTGTGGGTCAGGGGTCAAGAGCAGCGTGGCCTGGCCGTTCAGGCTCAGGGGTGCCTCCTCTGAAGGCCTGACTGGGGCTGGAGCCCGGTGCCCAGATGACCCTCTTACAGCCTGGCAGGTTGGTGCTGGCTGTTGGCAGGAGGCTTCAGCAACTCTCCATGTGGGTCATGCCACAGGGCTGCTTGAATGTCCTCGTGACGTGCAGCTAGCTTTCCTCAGAGACAGTGATTCAAGAGACAAAGGTGTGAGTGAGACTATCAGTGATGACCTGGGTTTGGGAAGTTGGAAGTCACACACCGCTGCTTCTGCAACTCCATTGGTGGCACAGGTCAGTCCTGATACAATATGCACACACACACATGCATGTAAGGGCTTGAAACCAGTGTAAGGATCATGACGCCATCTTAGAGCTTGAGTTTCAAAGGTAACTCATACCCATTCAACTGGGATGTCTCATGAAAGCAGTACATCACTCAGAAGCCCTCTTTTATCTCTCTATCCATTTCATGTTCCACTGGGATTGTCTCTCATTCTAGAACCAACCCATGACTTAGGACATGTCGTGTCTGAGCTTTGTCACTAAGGAACTGCCTAAATGATGTCAGATATTAGTGATGCTTGAGTGCTGAAGAGAAAACGACAGAGAAGGGCCATGGACTAATAGGGCTGAGAGTAATGATAAGCAGTCAGGGGACCTGAGACCTCCATCAGCAAGGCAGTGAGCACCAACGTGGGTCAGAGAGGACAGGACACTCTTGTCAGCAGTGCCTCATGGGCTGGCTGCATGGGTGTTTCTGGAGTTCACCGATCACTTTCTCAGTGACAGACTTTACCTCTTTGAACTCTGCTTTCTCATAGGCAAAGGTTGTTGGGAGCTAAACTTCCAGAAAGTACATACTCAGCACCTGACATGGTGGGAGTGGTGGGTGAGTACAGGCTGCTATTTTATAGGACCACTCTTAGACTCAGCTCCCCGCCCACCCAGCCTGCCTCTGGGCCAGACCTTGTACCACAGGCATTTCAGAGATGGTCTCTTTAACTTTGTAAACCTCCCTCGGGGGCCCATTTCCATTCCCATTACCACCTATGGCCACACCTGACAGACAGACACAGCCACGGGACATGACCCAATTTGTGCCTCTCAGAGTGTAGGTGCAGAGGCAGCAGGAGGAGGAGTGGGGAATAATGCCAGCTGCTCAGGTGGCGTCTGTTTTCTTGGTGAAAGGAAGCAAGGTTGTCAGCTGAGAGGGGCTGGCCTCGGGGCAGGATTGGGGCCAGAGGGAGTTCCTGTGTGTGGGGTGTTCTTTCTGTAACAGTTTCTAAGGCAGGCCTGACTGACAGCTTCACTGAGACCACACTGGAGGGATCCTCCAGGGAATCCCACCGTGTGGAACTGGGCCAGCAAAGGGCTTACTAGAGTGTCAAACAAGCAGTAAGTGCTTATGTTTGACTCTGGGGTTGTTACTCTTACCACTGCTCCTGCTTTTCTCCTGGATGCCCCCTCACGCAGGATGCTGTGGGGTGCAAAGGGCAACTGGAGCAATAGCTGTGGAGACAAGCTGGTGAGGTATTGACCAGACTCTTCCCAAACAGCTGCTCAGAAGTCGTGGTCAAACTCCTACCCGCAAGCTGGTAGTACTGGGAGGGACAAGAAGCTGTCCATAAAAGCCAAGAATAACAGATGTTGAAACTTGGACCCAGTGTGAGGATGGGACTTATCTCACCTACCAGGAGGAGTCTGGCAGACTGGGACCAGACGAGGACTCATGGCTCCAGATTCCCCTGATCTAGGGCTTTTTCTATCTCTCTGCTTTCCCTTCCCTCCAGGTTGTCTTTGCGGAACTCCACTGACGTATAGCTTTTTCTCGGATTGAGTTCTTAGTTGTGGGCATTTCAGTCGGGGTCATAGCAGCCTCCATAGAAGTTTAGGTCATTCATTCACTTTACAGCTATAAGCACAATCTAAGAATTGGGCTCTATACTAAGTGTGGGATATTACAAAATGTGTGATGCACATGGGGCAGACCAGCAAAATACTTATCAGCAACTAAATACCCAGAAATGAGGGCAGCTACAGAAACACAGAAAGTAGAGCAGCCCAGAGTGAGGGTGGACACATTGTCTAGATGGAGTTGGGGAAGGTTTGCCCAGAGGTGACATCTTCAAAGAGGAATAAACCAACCTTGCTAGCTTTGAGGCCTCGTCTCGGAAAATTTACCTAAGTCCACAGTGTCTCAGTTTCCCTGACTGTACAACAGGGAATGACCACAGCGTCATCCTCACAGCACAGCACACGTCAAGACCGCAGCATGAGGCTAGCACACAGTAAATGCTCAACAATGATGAATGGTGATGCTGGTGCCCTGAAGGTCTTCAATGTCAATGTCAACACTTACCCGATCATCTCAAAGGCTGAAGGCATCATTGAAACTGCGGGGCAGGGAGTGGCAGGCATTTCTGAAGGGAGAGGAAGCCCGGAGGGCCTAAAGTACAAAGCCAGGACCAAAGGAGACAGAATCCATTTCCGAAGGAGCCTGCTCCTGTCCCTGCTGGTCTCCCTAGGGGAGTGCGTCCCTGCCACCAGGGTGTGCAAACAGGTAATGAGCTGTCCTTTGGAAGATGTGGAATGTGAGACCAAATGCGTCTCTGTGCGGGGAGGCTTCTTCCCTGAATCCAGGCTTCATGGGCCCCTCCATTCCTAAGGATGTATTGTTCTGTTTCTAAGCCCCTGGGGCTGGGCACCAAAGGGCTAGGTTAGCCAGGCTTCCGACTTTATCACAAGCTCGCACCACCGCCCTGCTCCTGACAGCCTCCTAGGGGGTGGGGGTGGGCTGAGGCGGGTGTGGGGTGAAAGTCTTCCCTGGGTAAAGCTGCAGACCTAGCTAACCAAGGGGCAGGTATTAATTAAAGCACAGATTAGCTGTCACTCATGGGTATCAGCATCAGGGCTTAGAATTGCTTAATAAGAGGGTTTGTTACACTGTTTTGCCTTGAGAAGGCAATATTGATCAGAAATCCCTGGCCTGGAACTAATTGAATATTCACCCCCAAATTGCAGTGGCTGATTACTTGTAAGACCATGTCTTTCATTGTTACTTGGGAAATCTTAGCAGGGGTTGGAGCCCCTTGAGAGAGAGAGAGGGAGTGAGCAGGAGGGTGGGGTGGGGAGGAGAGAGGAAGAAAAAGAGAAGGAGACACAGAAAGGAATGGAGGCTTTGGGTGGGGCGGGGTGGGGGTGGGGGGCTGAAAAACCAGATTCGACAGGCAGATAATGCCTTCATCTCAAAACAACTTCTTATCCCTCAGAGAGGAGTTTCCTTGTCCAAGTTTCACCGGGACGTGTCTGCAGCGCTGCAATTTTAATGAAGGAAGCTTTCAGTGTGTTGATCTGGGGAATAAACTAATATGAATTCATTCTTCTCCGCGCTGTCTCCCTCCCCAGGGCAGCTGAGAGGTACGATTACGACGTGCTCACAATGCTGCTTGGGGGATCCTGCAGTTTCTGTGGCAAAGAGTGGGATCCTAGGACTGTCTGCTAGAGCCAAGACAGGAGGAAAGGGCTCAGGGTTGGGAGCTCAGGGCTCTGCTGATCTTGGCTCTCCTGGGTGACCACAGGCAAGACCCCGAGTGCCTGGGAGGGTGGCACTTCCTATGCCTCGTGTGTCCAACTGCCAACCCATGGTCTTCACGCCTTCACACCTCACACCTAGACACAGCTAGACACTGACTACCCAGCATGCACACCGTCTATCCACCCCAGGACATAAGCGCTGATGCCCAGGACACATTGTTGGGTGAGGAATTAGAAAGTGATGGCCACGCATGCTATGAAGAGACAAGAGACAAGCATCAAAGCTCCACCCCACTTGAGTGCAAGTTGCAAGAACTAGCGTGAGGTTGACTGGCAAAGAGGAGTGGGGAAAGGATTACAAAGAAAAGGTGCAAAATCAAGAGCACAAGAAATAAAGTGCTGTGTTCCCCAAACATTGAGGATTTTGCTGGACGGCAGGTTAGGACAGCTTGGCAAGGGGCTGAGGCTGTACCATGCAGAGTTTCAAAATGTAGTTTTGCCCAGAGTACTATGAAGGCATCCTGGAGCTATTGCACCAGGAAGCAATGGGGGCAGAGAGGTGTATGGACTCGATGGAAGTCATTGGAAGGTGATTCCAGCCAGAGAGATCACAGAGGGAGCGGTCCCAACCATCGGGGGTGAGCTGCCCAGGATCTGACCCAGGGAAGGAGCTGTGGAGGGGACAGACAGACTGCAGATGGAGGAATGAGTGACAGATGGGGAGTGGGGCGTGGGTAAGAGGAGGGAGACGCTCAGAGTATTTCACATGCGGGTAACCAAGTGGATGGTGGTGCCACTGAGACGGGGGACACAGGCTCAGGAGCAAGGTGGGGCAGGAAATGGAATATCCAGTCTCAGTTGGGCGGGGACTGAGGTCCTGGAAGGTGTCCAGGGCCATTGGACTCAGAACACAGGAGCTCATGGACAGGGACAGACGTATGCCATTGAGACAGATATAGTAATCGAGGCCATGGGAAAGGAAGGCATTCACTAGCCTGAGGGAGCACAGAGATGGGGAAAACAGAGCAGGAGCCCCAGTTAACACCAGCACTAAAGGCAAAGAAAAATCCTCCACAGGCTGCGACATCACCATCAAAGTCTAGTAGTAGCATCGTGAAAGGTAACCTAGTATTTCAACAAATTCTTGGTTCTGTAGACATACCAGGAGAGGGGACGCCTGCGTTTTAATAGTAATTTATCTCAATGTAGTCTTTTAAACCTCCATTTATCATTGTCGCTGACAACACATGGATTAATCTGTTGCTCAGCGTCTCTGTGGCTGCTGTGAATCCCAGAAGGATAAAAGGGAATTGATATACAGAAAGAACTGAATTTCAATTAATGCAAGCTCGTGCTAATTTTCCAGCACGTAACCGAGAAACACTCTCATTCATTACCATTTTGTCGTTGCCCATCCTCAAGGGGGAACAGGCCCACAGATTTATTTATTTTTCCAGCGTCAGATTCATCATCCAGGGTTTATGGAGGGGAGGGAGCCAAATGGACGCCTCGCCTCTCCCCACAGTCACCACATTTTGCTGCGGAGTGGAGTGCAGTTCAGAATTTGCTGGAAGTTTCTCAAGTACTTTCAACAGCATGAGGTTTGGTTCTCATAGACAGGGAGCTCGGAACCTGGAGATGAAGGCAGATTCTGGAATGGGAGCGGGCTCAGTGCCTGCTTGCCCTATGGACCAGGGCTAGGCGCTGACTGTAGAGTCGGGGACCTGAGGAGGGCACCGTGAAATGACTTCTTTTGGAGACAGGGTCCCGCTGCCCCAGGAAGTTAAATTCTAGAGAGGAATAGGAACGTCACTCTAATATGTGGGAAGAGGACATCGTACTGGAAAGAGGGTGACAGGCGCATCCCCACTGCCCCTCCGCCACACCTGCCATGGGCTGTTCTTCGCTTGCAGACCTGCCATGAGCATGCCCACCTCTGAGCCCTTATACTCACAGTGCTACCTGCCAGGAGTGCCTCCGCCATCCACCTGCAAATGCCTCCTACTTTGCCAAGTCCAGACTACACTTCCTTTCTGAATTGGTACTCTCTCTCTCTCTCTCTCTCTCTCTCTCTCTCTCTCTCTCTCCCCCTCCCTGCGTTCCTATAGGTAGCTTTTTGTTTGCATCTCAGTCCATGGGGTGCCAATTCTCTGAGGGCAGAAACAAGCTGTCCCTGCATAGCTGCACAGGCAAAGTCCTAACGAAGGTGCCCAAGGAGGGGCAGAGGAAGCAGTGTGCAGACACCTGCTACTCTAGAGCAGAGCCGCGTGTCTGCTGGGTGAGGAGAGACTGTTTTCTTTGCCCTGAAGCACCTTGACAAATACTGCTCCTAAGAGGCTATGTCTACCAGAGGGGCTGCTTCTCTAATCTGCCCCCACCCACACATACCCGGGGGTCTTCTTATTCCAGCTGACAAAGGCACCCAGCCAGGCTGCCTCAGCTAAGGAGGCTTCCTGACCTCACCCCCAGCATAGTTCTGGGAATGAGTGGGAGTTTCTAAGAGCAGCGCCTCCCTGCCAAGCCCAGATGCAGATGTCTTTCCAGCCAGCCCTGTCCTCTCTGGGTGTCCCCAGCTATGCGTGACTGGCAGGATTAAAGCCCTGTTTAAATCGGTTTGACCCAAACATTGGGAAGACTAAGAATTTGGCCTCCCTCCTGTGTGTGCCAGAGCCCTCTTGGTCAGTCATGCTGTATTCCAGTCCCAGCCCCCGAAATCTAGCTTGTGTCCGCTGTCTTCCTCTGGGGCCCCTGTGCCACTCTGCCATGAGACTGCCACCTGCATGCAGTTTTCCACTTGGAACGACTGGTTCCTTAACCGAGGAGCAATGCCTGTGTGCCCAGGTCTGAGTTTCTGAAGGTGACTGAGTGACAGCTAGGAGAGGTCAGTGCCCTGAAAGAGATCTAATGTCACAGTCTCCCTCAAAATGAGAAGGTGATGTGGAGGCAGTGGGATACTGGTTGGGTGTGGAGTCAAATGAGGAGCTTGGAGAGGCCAGGGGCACGGACTCTGCAATGGCTGGTTTGTGTAAGAAAGGTGTGCTCCCACTCAATCCCTTTGCCAGCTCTAAGGACAGGCTAGCCTGAGAGAAGCCATCTTTCCCTGGATCTGTTGTACCATTGGCTCTGTGAGGCATGGATGCCAAATAGATATGAGAATCCAAGAGAACACAGTCAGAACAGACTGGTGCATTTCTGACTGTAGAGCAGCCTGCTCCCAAATGTGGTGACTTGGAACAGCAGTGCTCTATCTGCAGTGTGGACAAGGGTGATGGGGCAGCTTATTTCTCTGTGCTCCTTGTGCATTGCCTGGGCTTAGTCCACCACAGCATTAGGCTGCCAAGTCACACATCTGACTGTGGGGGCTGGCTGGGCCCTCCAGGGTTCTCTGCAGCATGGGAGTCAGCCCGATTCCTTTGTAAGGGGGTTCAGGGCTCCACAAGTTCAAAAGAGGAAACTTCAAGGTGTCTGAAGGCCTGAACCTCGACCTGGCACAATAGCACTTCTACTGCATTGCCAGCCCAAAGGAGAGCAGACTCTGCCTGGGACAGGAGGAGTGTCTTGTGCAGGCAGGGACAGGAGGATGGGTGATCATCTTTGCAAGTTAGCACATGATCTGCGATCGATCATGGGTACAGAGCAGGCGGGGGCACCAGAGGAGAAATGGGTCTTGTTTTGGTATGTAGGGCACATAGGGCAGGTCTTAAGGGCCATGGACTCCCAGACAAAAATTCCTTTCTCTGTTTCCACCATCTCGTTGGACCCCTGTGAGCAGAGGTATGGCCCTAGGGAGGAAGTCGACCTTGGAGACACATGGTTTTGTGTCTTATACTGACTGTGTAACCTTGGGGGCTGAGTCCTCTAGGGAGATCTCAGCACACTTAGAGCAAACCCCAGAAGCCCTTCTGAGGGCCACTGGGACCCAATGACTGGGGCCTCTTCTTGTCCATTACTCTTCTTTAGTCGCCCTGGGCTCCTCGAATTTCCTCCAGTGCACCATGCAGGCACCTGTAGGCCCTCAGCTTCTACCTGGCTCTGCCTTCCCTCGAAAGTCCTTTGTCTTGCTCACTCTGTTCATTGAGGTCTTCACTCCAGCATTTCATCCCCAGACTGGCCTTCCTTGACCACCCATGTAAAGTGCACCCCCATGTCCCTGCCTTCCTTGCCATTTTTTCTTATTGCTCTCTTTGCTGCCTGACCTCTCACCTCCTGGCCCACCAACTCTCTCCACTGGATGCAGGCATGCAGCAGGGCTGGGCTTTGTCTCTCTTACTGCTGTGCCCTCGGTGCCGCTAGAGTGACAGGACTTGGTCGGTATTCAGCATATCTTCAAGTCAGGGTTCTCCCAAGAAACAGAACCAATAAGATATGGATAGTTCTAGAAAGGTTTACTCTCAGGAATTGGCCCATGCAGTTATGCATACAAGCAAATTCAAACTTGCAGTGTGTAACTGCAGGCTGGAGGCCAGGAGAGTGGATGGTGAAGATAAAGGAAGAAATCTACTTGACAGTTCCTCTTACTCAGGGAGTCTGGTTCTTTTGTTCTATTCAAGCCCTCAGTGGATGGGCTGAAGCACACTGCATTAGGGAGGGTAATCTACTTTACTCAGGTCCATAAGTTTAAGGTTCATCTTACTCCAAACACCCTCTTGGAAACACCCAGAATAATGTTTGACCCACTGTCTGTGCTCCCCATGACCCAGGCTAGTTGACGCATAAGTGAATGAGCACGTGTTGAATAAATTGAAGGATGGATCTGAGCCTCAGTTTTCTTGCCTGTAAAATGGAGTTTTCCAACCACATCTCAAGACAGCGGGTGAATAGATGATGTGCTAGATGGGAAGGCCACTGACATAAGACCCGCCCCCAGGGGAGCCCCTGGTAGATGGTATTCCCGTTCCTTACGTCCCCTTTGGGCCACAAAGTCTCTGGGGGCTCCGCCTGAGGGATCCTGGCTCAGTTTAGTGTGGCTCTGCTGCTGCGAGCGGGGCTGGCTGCTCAGATGGCACCACCCCCAGTGATGACATTCAACAGGTGCCTCTGTTTGCCTAAAACATTTCAGTGTGGAATGTGCTGGTGGGACGCTGTCTGCGTCTGAAGTGGAGCGTGAGCTGGGGCTTCTGAACACATCTTCATGCAGAGAGTGTGCAGTAATTAGTATAATTATTAGGGGGCTAATGAAGCTGGGAACAGTGCATCAAGTGCACATTTAAACAGAACCTTTTTTTAAAAAGTGGGAGGAGAAGTTTGCCTGCTCGACTGTCTCCTTTTTTTAGAATTGGGGTTTTGAGGTTTGAAACACACCAAGTGGGGAAAAGCACTCACTCCCCTTTCCCAACACAGCCCAACGCGTGGTTTCCAGGTGGCTCTTTGTGGCTTCTCCAGGCTGGGGTGAAACTAGAGAAGTCAGAGATTTTCTCACCAACCCAGTCCTGCAGGCAACCAAGGCTGCTAAATTCCAGACGCCCCTGTCTAAGGTGCTGAACTGAAGATGGCTCTGAAAAAGATGTCCTTAGGACCTGTTCCCAGGAGAAACCAGTGGAGCAGAGCAGGGAGACTGGGAAGAGCCCTGAAGAGGCTAACTGGTTCCGTCCAGCGTAGATAGTGTGGGTCATTCCTAGGGGTCATCTCGTCATGGTGAGGGAGCTGGAAGTTTGTACCCCGGCACCCTCAGGTTAAGGCTAGGACATGGTTCCCAAGCCATGTGTCAAGTCACTCTGGGTGCCACAGGATATTTTATTTTTTGAGGACAACACAGCTATAGCTGTCAGACACCATACTTAGCATAGTTCACAGCTTCACCATTAAATTGCCCATTTTTTTGGATGATGTCATATCTTTGTGAAAATAGATATTAAGTGGCAGCTGTGATAAGAAAGCAAGTACTGTGTGAAAATCAATATGGGAAAGAAAACAAAAGTTGTCTAATTTGATTCTAGGAATTAAAAAGCTGTGCGGTGCCTCCCAGGCACACATGTTCCATTAATAAGAGATTGTGTGGTTATTTATGAATGGTACAATTTTTTTTTTAATCTGTATATATTTTTTTCAAATAGCTACTATGTTTTTTAGGATGTAACTACTTGTTGTTTGGACTTCACTACTTAATATATGGAACTGTTATTTCTTCTGACCTTGAGTAAGTGCCATGAAAAACTGACTGAGATGCCAAGGCCTTCCTGAACTGTGAAAGCTCTGCAACCTCTGAGTTAAGGTATGTCCCTGAGGGGATGTAAATTTCCAGGTCCTTTTGAATTTCTGTGCCACAGGTGGCCTCGAGCCACCCTCCAGAGGGCAGGCCTCCAGCAAAGAGACACAGGTGTGGGCAGCTGTGGTGAAGACACTCTAGGAGCAATGAGGACAAAAATGGAAAAGGAATCTGAGGCCGCAGAGGCAGGTAAGGGGTCTGCTACTTCAGTGCTTCTCAGACCGTGACATGCACACATCTCCTGGGATCTTGTTAAATGCAGATGTTGGTTCGGGAGCTCTGGGGTGGGCCTGGGATTCTGCATTGCTGGTCTGTTTCTAGGCAAGGCTGCTGCGGCAGGTCTGCGCTCCCACTTAAGTAGTGAGAGCTAAACCTCTCCTCACTATTATTACTGGTTCTGCTTTTCAAGCTCACATAACTTCTGGTTTCCCTCAAGGTTCTCCAGTCTAAGACCACTGTGGGGTTCCTGCAGCCCCAGAACCGGATGAGTGTGAGCCTGTTCAGACTCAGCAATCCAGCCTCAGCTCTGCTTCTGACAGAAGGACAGTGAGTGATGGCTAGACCCCTTCACGAGCCCTCACTCCTTCCAATTGTCTTCTCCTAGAATTGAAGACTGGGGCATTGAATATTGAGTGACGAAGTGGAGAAAGTTGGAGGGCGACAAAAGGCAGATGGCACTCACTCACTGCACACAGTCACACCTTGAGTCCGCACTGTAGCAATGTATGCTGGCCTCCTGGGACCTGGAAATCGCCGGCTGGGAGGTTCTCAGACATGCCTAACCCCCTTGTCCCGATAAGGCACTAGAACACAGAGACTCAAGTCAGCAGCAGGGCTGAGCATGGAACTCGAGACATCAGACTCCACCCCAGGCACTGGTTGTTCCCTCTGACTCTCATGTCCAGTTAGGGTATCTTGAGCTCTAGATATTGGGTCTAGATATGGTTGTTGTCCCCTTATTTATATTCCAGATGTTGGGGTTCACTGTCCTAAAATAGAGATGGTGCATTGTCCTAGATGTTGGGGCATTCACAGACCTGGAATCTGGGAGTGGGTGGACGGTATCAGTGGCCCCTGTTGGGTAAGTGTTGCTGCCGTCTATTCTGCCTGTCCCCCTTGTTCCCAGCCCAGATCAAAGTCAAATGGATGGTCCACAGCACTCTTCTCCGGGGCAACTAACCGTGCAGCAGGAGCCCAAGGTCCATTTTCCTTCTGTGGACTGCTCACACCTTCAGGCTCCTCCAGCCATGCCCCCAGCATCCATGGACCATCGGGCTCAACTCTACCCATGCAGAGGGGACAGAGGCAGGAAGTGACATGATAGGGTTTGGGCACCAGAAGGAGCTGGGTTGGATCCTGATTTCCCCTCTCGACAAGCTGTGCATGCAAATTCTATGAGTGCTCCATCGCTGTACTTCTGCCACTAAATCTACACCCATTGCAATGAGACCTTGAAGTCACTCCTTGCAAAAGTGGTAGACTATATCTCCTGTTCCTACTGATGTGGAACTTGGGTATAAGGCTAGTTTCACTAACCAACTGTTACGTATTTGCGTGTGTTGCCTTTGAACCCTGCTCTCCTGCCATCTACTGTGAGGAGTTTGTGTTCTGGGTGAACACTGGTCCCTGGAGAATGAGAGACTCCTGAAGGTGACCAACCCACAGCCTGGAGCCAAATGCAGCAAGGCCCCCACTGTCAGGGAGAAGTACATTATTTGCTGCTGTCCACTGACTTTGGGGGTATTTGTTACCTACCATTATTGCTACTGATCAATGGGCTATAAAACGTTTGACTAGTTGTTTAGGCTAATCTCTGTGAGATGTAGTTTCCTCGTCGATGAAAAATGAGCACTAACACTTGCTTGCAACCCTGGTGTGATGGTTTAATGGACTATGAGATGAGTAAAGTATTTGGCATAGTTGCTGCTCCACAGAAGATTCTCGATAAGCAGTGATTTTAAACAGAGGGCAGGTCATTCTATAAAAGCTCGATTCCACGAAAGTGCATTGAGTGGCCCCTGGGGGGGTGACTCAGTGCCAGGCGCCGTGCGGGATGGATGTAAAATCCTGCTCCTGCTGCATGATTCATAACAGCCTCAGACAGGTCTTCAGGAAGAATCCAGGCAAGATTGGGAATGGGGCGGATGTGGGTCTGGGGTCGCCTCTCCTCCATCTCAAACCTCGCACCTAGTAACTGAAACTGCATCCTCCCTTCTCGACCGTGAGTTGACTTTTTCTTTAATGACTTTCTTGGCAACAAAAGCAATATTATCAATCTCTTGTCACTTCAACAAGAGAGCAGTTGTGACATTTCATCTACAGGACAGTATTCACGCAGCCATGTCATGCACACCAGTCAGTACACTCCATCTCTCTGCGGACCTCCTTGTGTCTCTCCTCCTTTTTTCTGCTGAGGATCCCTCCAGGCCTGCACCCCATCTCTAGGGCTGTGGCTTTAGGGACACTTCTAAAGTGCCATACCTTGTTGAGTCCTGCTCCTGGCAAATCCATTCGTATCTTGACTCAAGAGCTTCTGCATAAATAAGAAAGGGGAGAGACTCTCGAATTGCCCCAGGGCCCACTCTCCCATGGTGTCTTTGCTGTGATGAATGCTGTGAGCAGAGCGGGGAGGAAGTGAGGAGGAAGTTGGCTTCCACTGGAATCCTGCAGGTCTGGGCTTCGCTGCCCGCCAGCCTCCATGACGCGGCAGGCTGGGGCAGGTATGAGGACGCTGAGACGTGTGGGTCAGAGCCTGGGAGTGAGGGCTGGGGCGTGTGTGGTTGACAGCCGGGGCTTTGGGGGTTGGGGTAGTAAAGGAACATCTGAATGGACCGGATGGCACTTGAGTTATCTGTCACAGAGGAAGTTATTTTCCCCTGAATGAAAATTGCTTCCCTTGTTCCCTACTTTAGACTATGAAGCTAACATATGCTCATTTTAGGAAATTGAAATAATATAAAAATGTGAAAAAGCAAAAGCAAAGATATTACCCAAAGTAATATTACCCAGAAATGACCACGGTGAATATTTTTGGTGAACATTATCCCAGGCTGATATTTCTTTGTGCGTGTGCGTGCGTGTGACATTGTTATCTACAACCCCGCTGCTTCCTAAGACATGCAGAGGTGGCCTCAATCCTAATCTGGGCACAGAGGCAGCAAAGGACTGAATTGCTCTGCTTCATAAAGTGATAAAGAACTTGGAACTCCTGGGACCAATCAAGAGCTAGAGAGAGCAATAGAGCAGAACATAGACAAACAAAGAAGCAAAATACAGCCCAGCAGGAGGCTGGAGCCCTGACACGGGTTGGTCAGATGCTTTTGAAAAACAGGGACACCTAATTACCGAAATCCAGGCACTTGCTCTGGGGCTCTGAAGAGCCTTAACTACACACACTGCCTACTGTGTGAAGAGAACTGTGTGTGTTCTGTGGGGAGACATTAAGGAGAAGACGGATTCCATATCTGAGTCGTCATGGTGTGAAATCAAAACAAGGACAATCTCAACCCGGAGTCAATTCGGCAGAAGGACGGAGGTGGGAGATGGCACGTGGGTGATGGAGAATCAGAATGAGACCATGTGACAAAGATCCGTTGAGAATTCACAGAAATTTTGGAATCGGGGCCCCCTCAGTTTGTGGATGGGGGTTCAAGCCAGTCTTCTCTAGATGCGCAGTAGTAGACTCACCCCAGACACTTGAGATATGTATTTATGTTTACGGACTTTATTTAAATGGGATTTTATTGCGCTTGCTATTGATAGCTCTTTTGACTCAGTCCTGCGTCTTATGCATCATAGCCTGTCAATAAGCATATCTGACTCACTCTTGTTGGTAAATTGCTGAAGAGAGACTAGCAGTGGATATAGTCACTTCCTATTGACAGGCGGTGAAGCGATCTCCAGTACTTCTGTGATCACAACCTTCTATTTACATCTTTGCACAACTGTTGAGGTGGCCACTTATAAAATGGCCTCAGGTTAAAATATAAACAAATAAAATAGCACACTGTTGATTTTAACATTTTCATTCTACTGATAATCTGAGAATTGGTAGTTTGACAACAATGCCAGTACGAGTCGCCTGGATGATTTCTGAAGAGCGTTGATAGGGGTGTCGGTTTTAGTAAAATTATCTGATCAGGCCACTGTTGATGGTGCAACAGCCTCTTGAATATGACACCCCCTTGGCCCGGCAGAGTCAAAGGGACCCAACTCTCTCCTGACTTTGACCCTGAACTAGTCCATCTGGTTCTTTAGAGCACACTCGCTTCACAGCCCTGACCTGGGACCGCTGCTGGGAGGAGAGCAAAGTCTTCAGACAAAAGGATTGTGTCCCTGAGACACTTATCATTCACACAAGGTGCCATTTGACTCCATAGTCAATTCCCAGGAACAGCAACGGTGGAACCCTTTTTAGAAATGATTTGGCCCTGTGTTGACATTTTACAGATGGGGAAACTAAGGTCCATTATCAAACAATGTTCAAGAAAGTCGTAAAAACAAAGTTATTCCTTAGCATTTTTACCTATATTTCTAAAATGTAGTAACAACTCTGCAATGTGGGCCTTTTTCTTCTTTTTGTTTTAGAGGATGAGCGCAGGTAGGAATGAAGGTGAGCAGGCAGACAGGCAGGAAGAGAGAGGAAGAAGAAGCTCTTTATTCTACTTCTACTTCCATTTTAGTTGTTCACCCTGGTTGTTTCCCCCCGACCCAGGACTTGAACCCAGGGTATGTGGCCTATGTCTTTTGAAGGCGGTTGACTTACCTGCTGCTCCACCAGGGCGTGCCAGGCATTTTCTGTTCACATTTTTCAGTGGTGAAGGCTGAGAAGAGGGAGAGGACACTTGGACCCTGGCGGTCTGGAGGATAGCCTGCACTCTAACTCACCATAGAGCCTCTGTCCCTGTAACTGAGGGGAGACGGAAGGGAGGGCTCTGACCCACGCTCTCGGTCTTGTCTTGTCATTAGGGAGCAGCTCTCCAGGGGACCAGCTGATGGGTGGAGGGGCCTTTGGCCTCCACCTCTCTGTCCAAGTGTCTGTCACAGTGCTGAGCCTGGGGGGGATGTTTGGGGTGGACTTGCACAAATGAATAATTAAAGAAAAGTGACTAATTTCCATGGCAACCCTGCCAGTGCATGACCTGCTCTGCTGCTCCCACCATCTGGGTTCACCCAAATAAAGAGACATGGTTGTCAGACTGCACGGAGAGGACTAGGCTGACATCCTCTTTGAAGGAAACCGGAATGAAACTAGGTCAGCCGATGGCAGCAGAACCAGGGGTAGGAGCCATGTTTAAACGCCCTGTGGGCAGGCTGGGCTTGGTGGAAGGCCCGCTGTGGTGTGCCTGCAGTGCTGGGAAAGGACGTCTTTTCTGACAGGGCAAGGGGTGGATATCGGTCCCCAAGAAACCTTGAATCTGGGATAAAGAAAATGCAAAGCTCTGTTACTCCACATTTGCAAAGGACACCCAGGCACTAAGCTTCAGGGCCCTTGCAACATCCCCTCATAACAAGAAAAGGGAACTGAGACCAGAAAAAACTTCCTAGAACTTTGCCAAAGGTGACTTTGCTGGTAAGTGCTAATATTTGCAATCCTGAAGCTTTGAGCAGCCCAGCTATCCAGGTTTGTGATGTGGAAGCCGAATTCCCCCATGGAAGGGCTGCACCCTGCCCACCCCTTTCTCCATCAGTTTTCCTGCTTACAGCAATAATTGACATTTATAGACTGGATTTGGTTGGCGGACAGTTAGGATCGTGTTGGGGGCTCAGGCTGGAATGGGGATGGGAACTCAACCTGAGGGGCAGAAGATATATTTGGGATAGAGTTGAGGGATTACCCTGGGATTTACCCTGTGCTAAGTCTGCAAAAGGACCAAGACTCAGATCAAGGTCAATATCAGGGTCAGGGGGTGTCAAGATTAAGTCTGGGATTGGAAGGGTCCAGGCTCAGTTTTACCTGCAGAAGTTAGACTCTACTCTCTGTAGAACGCAGCCTCATGGAGGACGGAGATCAGGGCTTCAGATCTGAAGGGCTGGCCAGGGCAGACATGCTGCCAGATAGGAGTGAGCCGAGCAAAGTCATGGCCCACCGGGGGCTGGCAGGATCAGAGGGGAGCAGGGACACGTTCCACGGTCAGAAGTGCAGGAGGGAGGCGGTGCACAAGAGGACAGAGTGAGGAATAAAGGAGATGATAGCAAGAGGGGAGCAAGGGTAGAGCTCAGATGAAGGTATCAGAGTGGCTTCCAGTGATGGGGGTGCAGGTTAGATGGGGTGCTGGCCTAGAGACGCTGGTAGGGTTGAGCCTCCACCCTGGTCCCACAGCGGTAGTTGCCCTGAGCTTCCCACCTACATGTTAGGAGATTTACTGCTCCCTAAAATGCGCTCGCTGGGGATTTCCTGGGGGATTCTGCAAACTTCCCTACTCATCCAAGCCCACACTGCTCAGTGACTGCTGCCTGGAAGACCCTGATGCCCTCCTTGATGAAGCACTCACTCCCTGCCAACATCTGCACCTCCTTCCTGCGCATTCCCTCTGCTTGGCCAAGCCTGTGGATGTTGTTGATTTCTGGAAGCCTGAGACCTTGCTCAATGAATAAAAACATGGCCTGTTAACTCTGGCTCTTTGTGAGCTCTCTGGGGGCTGCTGGGTTGGTGGTGGAGCCACACAGAACCCAAACAGTGAGAGAAGTCACCTCAGGGATGCCTGGGGCATGGTCAGGACCTGTGAGCACGTTCATCTGCTCCTGAGTTGAGGCCTGGTCATGAGTGTCTAGGTGGGTTTATGAAGGACTGGCTGCTCTAGGATGTGCCTGGGAGGCCTGGAAGTGCTGAGTCCACCTCACGCTGCCATATGAGTTAGTAGTTGTCCACAATGTAGATGTCATCCTCTTAGATTTAGCTCCCTTGGGCAGTACACAACCTGGACAACCACACGGGGCGTCCCTGATGAACTTGGATACAGTGTCTTGCCTCCTTGAGCCTCTGTTTCTTCTGTAAAATGGGAATAATGAGACCCCCTTCCATCAGAGTATTATCTGGAGAACTTGATAATTCATGCATCTGTAAAATAAATACTGAATAAATGGTGACGGTTGTCGCTTTTCCTGTTACCTTCATAAAGGTGGAAGAAGCGCTGTCATGAAGTCTGGATTTTCACACTACTGCCCAACTACTGAATTGTCTGATGACATACACTCTCTGGGCAGCAGAAGCTGCCGAGGGGACCTCAGAGGCCTGGGGTTTCTTCCCTCTTTTGCGAAGAAACTGCAAACCTGGGGACTGATGAAGGAGAACACATTAATGAGCCCTGAGGGCAGGAGCGTGGCAGGCCGTCTTTGGACTGCAAGGTTAGAAGAACCAGGCAAAAGAAACGGCACAGTTGATCTCCTCACCAGAGAGGAGCAGCAGTGTCTGTGCCCCTTTCAGCAGAAGAGAGAAGAGACCCCAGAAGGGGTTGGTGTCTTATCTGAGGCCACACAGCCAGCAAGTGGCGGAACCATGTCCACACTCAGACCTTGGACTCCTGGACTCAGGCCCCCTCCCTCCCCTCCCCTCTGCTCCCTGTGCCTCTGGCAGAAGGGGACAGAAGCAGAGGGAAAGATCCTGACAGCCACCCCGGGGGGTGGAGGGGCTCTCACTGCAGCCTCTGGATGGCAGCCACCAGAGACTGAAATGAAGTAACAAGTGGCGAGTGTGGTCTCTCTTTTTCCAATTCGGTTCCGTCTGCCAACAGCAAATCTCATCATTTTAGGCTGTGGGAGAACGGGTGATTTTGGGAACCTTTGTCACAGCCATGTAAATCTCTCGCCACTTCCCTCTGCCTGGCAAAGACATCCCTTTAAATTACATTACACACCAGCGCTCCTGCCCTCAGCCTGGGTGTTGTGTTTTAGTTGACAGCAGCCATCAGACACGCTCTGATTTGATTTGGGGCCTTTGCAGCCATTAAGAAGAGATGCTTTCCTCTCGTATCTGTGTAGGGCCGGCTCAGCAGACGGGGGTGATAATCACAATAGTGAAAATAGTAATAAGTGAGGTGACCGCACTGACTTTGCGCCCAGCCTTCTGCGCCTCTCTTTATGGCCAATATTTCCTTAATGCCTGTAATCGCTCCACGAGGCTGATGTCACTGGTGACCCACTTTCAAGGGGGTGGAAATGGAGGCTGAGCACAGTTCAGGGACAGAGTTGGGGCTCTGGGACAGGTTCTTCAACGCCAAAGATGTTTGTTCAATGTGCTGCCTCCCATCCCCAGGGACAGGTCTCCCCGCCCTTTCTATAGCTTTAGGCCTAAAGACAAGACCTGTATCCAAACCCAGTAGCAAGCAGGGTGCTCAGTCTGTTATCCTCTTAAGTTTAGCATCGTTGTGCAGTACAGAACCTGAGCGATTGTACAGGGCGTCCCTGATGAGCTACTGGAAATTGGGCAGAGTGTCTTGTCTCTTTAAGCCTCTACTCCTTCTGTAAAATGGGAATAACGAGACCCCTTCCATCAGAGCACTATCTGGAGGACTTGATCAGTCAACTGGCTCTAGAAAAAATACTTAATGAGTGGTAATGGTGCCCGCAGTCACTCTTACTATTCCCATGTATATTCAGTCACAAGGCTTGTTCTTCTCTCAACTTTAGTCAGTGGTTCCCACACAAGAAAACTTGGTAACAGCGAGACGTTTTCATTCTCATGACTTGAGGAGGTGGACAAAACTTCCAGACTCTACTGTTGGATCTCCTGGTGGGTAGAGGCCAGGGTGCTGCTCCAACCTCACAACAAAGAACAGAGATGGTCGAATGCCAGTAAGGTTGACACCGGGGAGCCTTGGCTAGCAGCTGGCATGGGGAGAGTGTGATTAGGAGAAGAGGGCCAGTCAAACGTTCTGCAGACCCTTATAACAAGTGTCTGCCTCGGGCTCACTCCTTTCTAGGCACAGATCTTTTCATAGATCAGTCACCCAGTCTTTTAACTCCCAAACAACCCTGGGATGAAAAGGCTGCTTTTTAACATTCTCATGCTGTAGAGAAAGAAACTGAGAGGTGATGGGTCAAGCAGTTTGGCCCCAAATCACACATACCTGAGCTGCAGAGTTGGGGTTAGGTCCCAGGCCGCCTGCCTGTAGGACCCCCTCTCTGCTACCTCCTTACCTAGACCTGGGAGCCAGCCAGACCAAGTTCAAGCTCTGGCTCTGACACTATTCATATGACTTTGACATGTCCAATTGTTGAAGACTCAGTTTCCTGAACTGTTCGCTAGGACTCCTAGGTTAGTTTTCTAAGATGACCATATAGTTTACCACACACGTGCTGACTTATGAGCATACATTTTTTATTCACAGTTCTAGAGGCTGGAAGTCCAAAGTCAATGCGTTGGGAGGGCCGTGTTCCCTCTGAAGTCTTTAGGAGATGATTCTTTCTTGTCTCTTCCAGTTTCTGGTGGCCTAGGCAGTCCTCGACTTGTGACTGTAGTACCCTATCTCTGGCTTTATTGCTACATGACCGTCTTCGTGTGTTATAAGGGTACTCGTCACTGGGATTAGGGATAATCTAGGGTGAAATCATGCTGAGATCTTTAGTTTAATTATATCTGTCAAAGCCTTTCCCCCTCCCCAAATAAGGTGACGTTCTGGGAAGGAGACATGGACATATCTAGTGGGGGCCGCTGTTCAACCCACCACAGATGCTGATGGCTCCATCATTGAAGGAGATAGCAAATGTGAACACCTGAAAGCAGTCGGTACATTTCAGATGACTCTAGAAACTATCAACTTAGCACATAGTGAGGACTTGATAAGGACCTGTGGAAGAAATGGCATGAATGGCAGAGCTGTACCCTGTCCTAGTAGAGTGACAGGGGTCTGGTGGGTTTAGTCAGTGTTCTGGGGCCTGATGATGTGTCCTGTTTGTGGTTGGGCTGTGTGTCTGAGGTTGGAAGACGACACGGTTTCCTCGTCTTTGCCCCGGCCTGCCTCCTCCCTTTGCCTACCCATTATCTTCTCCAGCCCGGCACCCCACCCACCCTGTGAGTGATTCCAGACCCCCAAAGTAGACACACAGACTCCTCAGAGCCCCAGATCTCCTACCCTGTAGGAGAAGCAGCCTTAGAGACCAGTCTTTCAGTCCTCGAGTGTGCTCCTGGTTTCCAGCAGTCCAGCTCTCCCCAGTTCCTGGCCTGTCCTGGGTCCCTTTCTTTGGTTGCAGCTGTGTGCTGGGTTCTGACGAATGAGTTCAGGTAAAAGTGGTGTGTTTCAGTTTGTGACTGGGACATGTAAACACTCGTCTAAGAATCTCAAGTGCCTCTTTCACGCATGTAAAGCTGCAGAGTAGCTGCCCGCCAGCTTACGTCTCAGGGGAGGAGGGTGTGGACAAGAGGATTTGAGGAGCCTTGGTGGACAGGATGCGGGAGTGAGGTCCATACTTCAGCGTTCCATGGCCATTGGGGTTTGCAGGCCGTTCGTAGCCACAGCACCATCTAGCCTCTTGGATTAACGCTCAAGGAAGAGAGCGAGGTGCAGGCAGGAGGACACTCGCAGGAAATGCTGGCTGCCGTGGGGACTCTGATGTGTTCTTAGCAAACACACTCTGCTCTGCTCCCCATACACTTGGAGGTGTGGGAAGGGGTGACAACCTAACAGAGCCTCACCTTTGGGTCAGGATTCATCAGGGAGAGGAGGCAAGACTTGAACGAAGGATTGGCTCCAAGCCCAAGGTGCTGTGGACTTGATTTTGACTGTTCTGGTTTCAAAAATGATCTCTCCAAATGCAAAGCTGTATCTTGAATTCGATCATGGAACAGAGCATTAGAGGAGACCCTGGGGAGACCCAAGTAAGAGTCTAGCTCAGTATAGTGCCAATGTTAACAGCTGTTTTGCTAAATGTATCCAGATTATTTAAGGAGTTATTAGGGAAGCTGGGTGAAAATAACTCTCTAAATTATCTTTGCACCTCTTCAGCAAATCTAAAATGATATCGAAATAGAAAAAAATTAAATAATCTCTCCCTGCTTAATTGGTATGGGGTTTCCTCTTGGGACAATGAAAAAGCTTTAGGACTAACGTTACGTGTACAACATTGTGGAATGAACTAAATGCCTAGGATGTTTAAATTCCGGGGGTGTTCCAGGCACTGTGCTAGGCACTGAAGTTCTGGCATAAATACGACCTTGTTTCTGACCTTGTGGGACTTAAAGTTAAGGGTGGGGAGGCACTGGCTATAAGTTAACAAATGTGCACATATAAGGTACATGTGGCAGGTGCAGCGAGGGAAGAAATCGATGTCACAATGCAGAATAACCAAGGAGACCTGATCTATTTGGGGGGCCCTGCGAGTCTTCTCCGAGGAAGAGGAGTGGGAATTATCCAGATGTACAACAGACAACGGGAGAAGCGTCTCAAGGGAGAGCACATCCCGTAGGAAGGCCCCTGATGGGCACCCGCTTACTGGTTTTGAGGACGTGGCTGAGTGGAGTGATGCGAGGTGAGGCTGAAGAGGGGTACAGATCAGTCCTCAGAGCCTGTGAGATTGAGGGGAGGCACTGGGATACCCTGTGTCTCTGCAGAAGTTCTGGCCTGAGACAGGTTGGAAAGGTGACGTTGAAGGGACTAAAAAAGTGCTCGAGGACCAACCAAGGACCTGCGTTCATCCTCCAGAAAGGCTGGCTCTCTGGCACCGTCACCACATGGAGAGGGTCAGGATGGGGCCCAGAGGAGAGGCCTTTACAGCAGAGGGCTCCGTGAAGATCATGGGAGGGGAAAGGAGAGGTGGGGAGGTCAAGAAGGCATCCACCATCTTCCCCCTCACTGGGACAGGGGGTGTCATCAATAGAAATGAGGCCAAGGAGGGACAGGTTTTGGCAGAGATGAGACGAACGCAGTGCAGGACATCTGACTCTGGGGTGCAGTGAGACACCTGGTTCTGCAGGGCATTGGGGCCATGAGGGTCGAGTTAGAGAAAGAGATCAGGCATGGCCAGAGAGTGGAGTGGTCTGCCCGGGATGATGGCCTGGGTCATAGGAATGGAGGAGCAGTGATCTCCCCTTATCTGCAGTTTCGCTTTCTGTGGTTTCAGTTACCCAGGGTCAGCCATGGTTTGAGAACATAACATGGAGAGAGAGAGAGAGACAGAGAGAGAGAGAGAGAGAGAGAGAGAGAGAGAGAGAGAGAGAGAGAGAGAGAGAGAGAGAGAGAGAGAGAGATCGCAAGACTTCTATTGCAGTATAGTTATAATTGTTCTGTTTTATTATTAGCTATGGTTGTTAACCTCTTACTGTCCTAATGTATAAATTAAATACTATCTATGTATTACATAGAGGAGAAAACAGTTTATTTAGGGTTTGCTACTATCCGCAGCTCCAGGAGTGCGCCGAGTATCTTGGAATATATTCCTGTGGATCTGGGCGGGACTAGAGTAAGTGGTGAGAGCTTAGGGAAAGGGGGTAAAAGCTATGCAAAAAGAAATTTGGAGAGCATCTAGGCTTAGACGCCTAGAGGAGAAAGAGGAACTGGTGAGGGAAACTGAGGCAGCTCGTGGAGACAGCGAGAAGAGAACCAGTCATTGGTGACCCCGAATCGAGAGGCATTGAGGTGACTGATTTTCACATTGGGAGACATGGGGACAGATGAAGTCACAGAAACGCAGTGAGACTTGCTGGTTATCCAGGCACAAGGGGCCATTTTAGTGCAGCGGTGGGGCAGGCGGAGGCTGAGATGTCAAGGAAGGAGGTGCAGACAGGGTGAGAGGAAGTGAAGGCTGAGGCACAGGACTCTGAAGGATGAGATGGCAGCTTGTAGGGAAAGGTGTGGGTCCGCTGAGAGATGGTGGCCAGGGAAGAGGGCTCTAGAAGGGGTGAGATAAACAAGATGAAAAGAGGGTGAAGCAGTCGTGAAGGTAGGGCATGTCAGGGGCCAAGAAAGGGACTAGACACGCTGCAGGTATTAGGAGGAATATCAAATAAATTTATATCAAACTCTTGAGGATTTTCAAGTCAAACAGGGAACCTTGCAGAAACATCACCAGGCTGAGGCTGGAGCTGGATGCGTTAGGAGGCAGTGAAAGTCTTGTTCCATCGGCAGTTTGGTACATGTGAGGGTTATCCCCAACTGTGCTCTGCCAGCAAGGTGTGGCCCAGAGAAGACAACAGTGGAGATTCCAGAACACGAGGGTATGTGGTCCTCACAGCCCTCGACTGAGGAAGGCTGGCTTAGGCCATCTCTACTCCTCAGGGAGAGTGGGCTCAGCAGATCAGACCCTGACATCCCAGATCCTGTATTCTCAGAAAGGCCAAGGATGGGAGACCCAGGAGAAAAAGAAAAGGGAAAGGTGGGAAAACCATCTTTGATAAATTAAACCCTGCACTAAATACTAACTTATGTGAGTTATCCTCCTAATGCTCTACAAGGGAGATAGGAAAATGTCTTCCTGAGATCAAGTGCCAGAGCTAGGATTCAAACCCAGGGCATTCAGAGCCCAAAGCGCATGTTCGTGCCTCACACCATGCCATGCTACCTCCAGGTCACAAAGGGCTCGAGCTAATAGAGCGTGGTCCTGCTAATGAAATGTCTAGATGAAGTTGAGTTCTTTGCACCTGGACAGGGCCGACTTCCTATGCAGATGAGCAGAAGGATAAATGAGTAGTTTGGCTCCTGACTCCCAAAGACCTACCAGTTTGGGCAAAACTGGGGCAGCATAGTCCTTTGTCCTTAAATCAGACTTCCTCAGAGCACTCTCAGCCTGGCCATGCTGGCCAACCAGTGGTCTCCATTTCTCAACAGAGTGCCTGATGGACCCAGGAAGACAAAGGTGATGACTGACACCCAGGCTAAATCAGCAAAGAGGAGCCATTTCCCTTCTGATGGGATGGATGGCATTAAACAATGAGAGCCTCATCTTCTAATCACATTACCTCACCCCAGGGGGTGTTTCCTAGCCCATTATCACATGGCGTGGTTGGCTGGATCTCCATTTGTCACAGCAAACATCAGGCATATGGTAATGGTCCCGTAAAACATGCCCTGTTGGGTCTTAATGTCTATTTAATGACACCTGCTATGAAGGCTCCCATAACTGAACTCGTAATGGGAGATGTGGGGATATTAGATTTTGGAGAAGGAGAGTTCTCTGAATGACAGGCTGCCTCTCCCCGGGAGGCTGATACCAGACTAGGGTGGGTGGGGTGGCTGGAATGAAACGTCAGAGTTGAACTGCAGGAGGAACTCCAGGAGCCAAACTAGCCAAGAGCCATCTCTGTCCTAATGGGAAGGGGAGGAGACTCTGGAGGAGGGGGAGAGAAATAGTTCCAGTGGGAAAACTTGAAATAGCAAGTGTGATTTATATTTCTTTTTACCGAGCATTGATCTATGCTCCGAATGAATCCCACCACTTCATTTCCTATTTCAGAAAAGTCATAGCTTGTGGGAGTAAGAAACACCAAGCGGGGGAAGACGGTGGGGATTTATTTCTCGGCGTCCCAAGATTTGGAAATCTTCCACCTGCTTCTGTCCCTCCTTCTCTCCTCTCCCTTCCTCCCTCAGTTACTCCTTCTGCATTTCTCACCTTCAAGGAAGGAGACCCAGAGTGGGTCAGAGAGGAAAAAATACTTTGAAAAGAAAGGGAGAGAGATTTCACTTTTTCTTCTAAGTCAAAATCTTAAACCCGGGAGTCATGGCAGAACAAGGTGATTCTTATTCATTTATTCATCCACCTTACGTTGGCTCAAGTGCTGACAGGTTTGTAGAGCAGACAAGCAATTTTCAAGGATGGTTTCAGCAATAGCTTCCACATTGTATGATCTCACTCAGAGGTGGTATATAAAGAAACCATGCAAACAAATGAACTAAATCAAGCAAAAAGAGACTTAGTCAATAAAACAGATCGTAGGAAGAAAAGGGGGAAGGTGGGCAGGCCAATTGTGTAAAAGGGATCAATTGTATAGCAAGGGAAAAACAGAAATGGTGGTGAACTTAGTATATTGCATATGAATGTGGATGCCCTATGGTGCACCCCTTAAACCTGTGTGATGTTATGCTGCAATGTTCTTTCAATAAATTTAACTTAAATGAAAAAAATTACAATAGCTTCCATCCCACTTGCTCTTGCTAATGTGACCCCGTCAAGAAGTAGAGTCCAATTCTCCATTCCTTGACTCCTCTATTGTCCTGTAGCCACTTGCAACCAATAGGATGTGGTTGGACATGACACTGATGACCTGAGAGGCCAGGGGCAGCCTCTCCTTGGTCTCTGGGGACACTCACTCTGGGGGAAGCCAGCCCCTTGGGATGTCTGACTAGTGAGTCACTAGCACCGTCTGAGCTCCCAGCTGACAGCAGGAATAGCCTGTCACAAAAGGAAGATTCTGGGACATCCCTCTCAGTCTAGTCGTCAGAGGACTGCAGCCCAGCTGAAAACTGCGTGAGAGACTCCAAGCAGAACTTCCAGCTGAGCCCTTCAGGAATTCTTGATCCATAAAATTGTGAGCAGCAGAAAACATTTGCCTTAGGCCTCTAGGTGTGCAGATGATTCGGTACACACAGTGAATGGAAATTGTTCAGTGATAAACATTGTCCCTTACAGAATCACAGTGTAATCAGAGATGGAAACCTTTTAACTACCTTTGAAGTTGGGTGCTTGAACCCAAGAGCAGACCTAGGAGTGCTCCAGACAGCTAGGGAGGAAGGACATTCAGGGAGGAAAGGAGGGTATGTGGAATGGCTAAGAGTTTTATCACAGGTAGTCAAATAGGTTCCAGGTTGATGTCAGGACAGAAAACTCGGGTGTGCCCTCTGGGGGAGGGCAAAGTGCAGGGGCTGCTCAGAATCACTGGGTAAAGGCGGTGTGTCTTCCTAGAATGAGAATTAAATCCGTTAGGAGGTAAGCTAAAACATTTCATACTAAAAATGACAAGAATATATAATAAAATAAAAATCACATATTTTTAGGATTGATTTTCAAAAGTTCAAATAAATGTCGTACCCTTGTAGGCCTTGCTGAATCCCCCCACAGAAGTGCTGGTTTTTTGTGTGAGGGCTCGTAAGTAGAAACTTTGGGGAACTTTGTGTAAGTGAGGGGATGCTCTCAGCAGATTCACCTCTGGGGGTATGATACCACCAGACCTGTTTTAGGGAGATTTCTCTGGAGACATGTGTGGAAGGTGGTCTGGGCATGATTGAAAGCTGAAGCCCGTTCAAGCCCACTGAAATGGCCAAAGTAGAGGTTCCTTGGAAAGGGAGAATATTGGGGATGAGAAGAGGCATCCGCTTGAAAAGATCTTCCAAAGTTTGAGTGAACAGCCTCTCACCCACTTTCCAGGTCTCTGTTAGGCTGTCTCCTTCTATAAGCAGTTTCTATCTGGTCTGGATTAGAATCTCTCCTAAGACTAGAATCTCTCCTGACAGCTCCCTGTGTTCCTATTATCATACCACCATTGTACTGTGTTCTCATGCCACCAACAATATGGCTGGCATTTTTTTAATTCTTTCTGTATGCCAAGCATTTAACTCATTTTCAGCTTAGAATATATTCACCTGTATATGACAGAAACCCCCACAGTAGTGACTTCTGCAAGAAAGTGGCTTAAACAATAACCATTGTCCCATGACAGGTCTGGAAGCAAGTAGAATAGAGTTTACCCAGGTACCCAAGGATGTCATTTGGAAGCCATTTTCTTTGACTTTCTGCTCCATCATTCCAAGCATGTGATTTCATTCTCATGGTCTCAGGTGGCTGGATGTTCCATATGTTTCTGGCAAGAGGGTCAGTTCAACAAATGTCTCTTGGGAAGGTTTATCCTTTTATTCAGGAAGGGATGCCATTACTAAGCTTTCCATCTATTTCACATTGGCCAGCTTTGAGGCATGCGGCCAACATAGCTGCAAAGGAGTCTGGGTAGGTGAGTCTTTGTCTGGATGCATTACCAGCCCAGCAAAGACAGGGTTCGCCTAGTAGAAGAAAAGGGTCATGGAAATTGGACAGGCAACAAGTTGTGCCTGCCCTAATTGTATTAACTTGTTTAATTCTCACACTGTTCTGTAAAGCAGTTATTATTATTGCTATTATAAGCTTATAGATGAGAATTAAAGTAAAGGGAAATTAAACAATTTAAAAATATTACACAGTATACAGAGGGACTAGGAAGGGCATGTTTAACTATCATATCTCTTCTGAGATCATACTGACTAAGGGCAGAGCCATGTACTTACCATTCCATGTGTATTGCTCTGCTCCCATCACCTGGTATTGTGCTAATTTGCTGATGACTAATCAAAGGCTTTATTGACAACCTAATAAAAAAATCTGTCCTCATCTCATAGCTGGCTTTCCATCTCATGACAATGAAGAGATCAGAAAGAGTCTCCAATCTGGCATGCTATTCCTCTTGGCCAAGGTCAGCTTGGATTTGGTATGAGGACTAAATTCTGATGACTTCCAGCCCAGTCACACTTGGCTGAGCACACCAGGACTTAATAAGGTCTGAATTGTTTTAAGGAGTGTTTTTAACAAGTTGTAAATGTATTTCACCAAGTCCCATTGCTACATATAATTGATGCAGCTGATGAAAAGCAATCATGATCCCGTGAATCATTTCTGTCTGTTTACAAGTACATTTCATTCCCCATCTTCCATAAGGATGCACAAAGCACATTTTAAAGTATTTGATATTGACATATGGTAAGACTGTCTTACATTCCACTTCCTCACTGGCACATATAATATGTGAAAAAGAAAAAGGGGCAAACTTGTAATTACTATGGATTTTATTTTTTAAATACCCATAGATAATTGCATTTAAGTATAAACAAAGGCATTTGTAAGAAGGATTGCTTTATCTCCACTTAGTTTGCTTTAGGATAAGAAATATGGCTAGCACCTTGGGATGCAATGATTTGTTTACATGTCTATCTCCCTCACTTAAAGAAATGAAATAGTCTCTCTAATTTATTGCTACCCCTTACTTTCCCCCACTGCTCTTGTTAAGACTTAGCACAAGTCTTTATTTGTTGAATGTATGAATGAATACATGAAGAAAGTGGTACATCTTTTGAAAGAAGTACCAAAAATCCTATAGAGGAAGTTTCTCTTGTTGATAATAGTGATTGAGTGATTGAGTTTGTTGACTATGGTAGTTAGATTTATGGAGTGAGATAGAGGACTTGAATGAACAAGGTTGTATCAGTCAGTTAATGCTGTAGTATGCTGCATAACAAACTACTCAAAACTCTGTAGCTTACAATAAGTACCTCTTCTCATAATTATGGATTTGTAGGTTGATAACAGTATGGATGATCTAGGCTGGGTTCTCTGGGTGACTCTGCTTTAGGCAGATCAACTGCGTATGACCCCTGGCTATTGGGTAGACTCAGGTGGACTTCCCATGTGTATTTTCTGGGGCCCAGTCTGAAGTGATGGCCTCTACCTATCACATAATCTTCTCAGATGGAGGAGGAGGAGGAGGAGGAAGATGAGGAGAAGAAGAAGATTTCAAGTCCCTGATTTTTCATGTCACTCTTACTAACATCTCATTGACCCCAAACAGGTCAACTCAAAGTCAAAAAGTGGAGAGACCCATGAGGCCATGGAAAAGGCGCACAAGTAAAATTTATTACAGAGTAGTGAGTGAAGCACTAAAGTCTAGCCCTCAGTCTAACACAAGGGAAGTTGTAGGGGTTGAGAGGTGAGAACAGATAAATGAGATGACAAGAAGAGAGACTAAATAGAAATTAGATGCAGGTGGGATGTGAGTGAAGAGAGAATAAAAGACTCTGTGACACATTTAGAATACTGAGTCCAGATTTCAGTCTCATGAAACTGAGAATCACTACAATAGATGGGCATTTCCAAGGGGGCATCCTAGGATATATCAAAGCTCCTCCAACATAAAATGGCACAATAGCACATAACTCTGAAAAAGCAATGATATGTAATTTCCTGAAAGTAATTACATCTGTTGATGAAAGTGGAGACCAAAAGAGAAGAGTGAAGGTGTGGGTGGTGGGCAAGTGATGAGATACCTGCTCCGGTTGTGTGACTCTCTGCCAGCTGAGTCCTTGTCCATTGTCACCTGGCCTCTGCTCCTGGGGCTCCACTTTTCTGACATGGCTGTTACTAAATCATCATTGATTTTCTCCATTTTCTCCAGTAGACACTTGCCAGCTCTCCTCTGGTTTTAATTCTCTACAGTGTGTGACACTGTTCATCACCCTCTTCCTGAAAGTCTCCATTCCCTTGGATCCTGCTTTGTGATTCTCATTTGCATATCCCTCCCACTCCCCTGAACATTTCTTCTCAGTGTCTTTTTCTGGCTCATTCAGATTTTTGAAGAGGAAAATATTGGCGACAGAGGGAGAGAAAAGATTTAACAGTAAATGGTACAAAAATTGTGTTGGAAGTCTCTAGCACCTCATGTTAACAATGCCTGCTTTGATAAGGAATTGGGTGGATGGTGAGCTCATCTGGGGTCTATTGCTCCATTTGAACATCTACCTCCTTCCCTCTGCCTCAATAATAAATGCAGACACAAGCTCAAGCCAATATTGCTCACATAATCATTTGTACCTCCCTTCTGAGTCACTGTGGGTAGGCTTTGCACCAAAGCATCTGGGTCTCCAACATCACTGGACTCTACTGATTGAATTAATTATTGCAGATGCAGAGGGGAAGGGAACACAGCCTCCAGTTAAAGTTAAAGATAAGCTTCTCCCAACTTTCCAACAGCCTTCAGTCTACCTCTCTGACCACCCTCCCCCTGCCTGCACTGCACTTAAACCACTCCCCTCAAACAATTTCCACTTAAACTCTGTTCCCATAGAGGTTATTCCACCTCTGTGCCTTAGCTCTTCAAAATGGCCATTTACCTCCCCATCTTCTACTCAGCCCTGTATCATTCACTGTTCAGCTCCAATGTCGCTTCTTCCATGAAGCCTTCTCTGACTCCCCAGGGAAAGCAACCATTTGCCTTTGCATTCTTGTAGCACTTTCTCCACATTTCTTCTGGAGTATTTATTACTGTCTACCTAGTACAACCGCTACTGCTGCCTGTGGCCTATACATTTCCCCCATTGGACTTCCACGTCCTTGCAGTGGGAGTTTGTTTCAGGTTCTGCTTTACCCCAGTATTCAGCTAAGATTTGAATAGAGCAGGTTCTCCATACATAGTTGAGTAATATCTTAATTGGGTTGGGTATGGCCAACTGAAAAGAAATCTGAGATATTCTTATACATGCCTATCCCAAGTTTGTAGCTTTGGAAAGAAGATGAGAAAAATTCATTTTTAGTGGATCTGTCTCCTCTTTACAGAATTATTTTGTGGACTCTTACATCGGGCTGATTATGTTGATGAAGATGAATTATGACAGGCGAGAACCCACTTGCATGGATTGCTGTGTGCTGACTATGTAATTAGTGGCCTGTGTCTAGGAGAGGAGTGTGTTGAATATTTCCATCAGAAAAAAACCACATTATGATCCATAAAAACAATGAGCAATGATAATTTCATTTTTATTGGTCATTTAAAAACATTCACTGATAATTCTCCCCACGCTTAATAGGCATATGTTTGCTTCCTTCAAAATATACCCATAAAGTTGTCGCAAAAAACACTCTTCCATAATTGTTCAGCCTTGTTTCCATCATGAAACCTAAATGAAAGACTTTCAAAGGCAGAAAGTGGGAAGTTCATCCAGGGCATTGAAGCAGGCAGTACAAGATACCCTGAATCAGCAGGCCTCTCCTGAGCACCTGGCCAGGGCTGGACCTCCTGCATTGTCTATGAACCAAGGGAGGTTTCACCCCAGAGAAGCATTTGATCTCTGTTTTGCATTTGAATTAAAACAGCATCCTCCCTTGTAACTAGCATCTCTTCCTTTCCATAATCAAGTGGAGAGCTAATCCTTTCAAGGAACCTGGACCCCAGGACCAGACCAAGACAAACACAGAGCATGTGATAATGAATGTTAACTGTGTGTACAAATGACCCAGGCTGGCTGGTTGAATGTTGAATAGATGGATAGATGGATGGATGGATAGATGGACAGATGGACAGATGGATGGACAGAAAGACGGACGGACGGATGGGTGAATGGACAGATGGATGGATTCAGTTGAATTGGGTGGGACTTCCCACAATCCATAAGCAGCAGTCTGGCAGACTCTGCATGTCACTGCCTCTGGTTCCAGCTCTTATGAAAAGATGACCAGCTTCTTGAGCACTCGGGTGACAGCCTCCAGATCCCCCCTCACGAGTTCAGAAGGGAAAATTCTTTCATGCAGTTTCCAAAACAACCTTAGGAAATTATTCCAATATCCTAAATAGAAATTAAATCCTTCATCTGAAGTGGGTTTTCTTTTCCTTCCTGCTCCTTTTGACCTTACCGCTCTGTTTTCTGGCTCTTGATGGACCTTTGGCCCCAATGGCCACTTTTTATTTTTTGTCATGGGTGGCACCAGAAACCCATCAAAGATGAAAATAGCAATTCAGGGGCCAGTTAGCAGTCTGCCCAAGGGAGGAATTCAGCTCACCAGCCTCAGGACATGCCAATGTCACTCCAGAAACAAGATCCACCAATTTGCTTGTGCTTGGAAGTTTGGCAAACTGTGTGTGTGTGTGTGTGTGTGTGTGTGTGTGTGTGTGTGCGCACGCGTGCACACGTTTCTCCCTGTATGGAATGTTCCAGGGCTTTCCCCTTCCTGTGAACATCAGGCAGGCCTGGGTAGGTGGAATAGGCTACAGTACGTGTGTTTGCTTCTTGGTGAGTCCCAGGTGAATGTGGCCTCCCTTTGAGAAAAACTTGCTGCCATATGCTCACCCAGAACCCAAATTTTCTCTGGGACCAAGACACAGATGATTCCTCCCGCAAACCTGTACCATGCTTCCATTCTGCCGGCTCCCGTGGCTCCCACAAGCAAAGCCATAGCCCCGCCTGGCATCCATGCGGACACGCCAGTTCTCCATCTGTCCTTCCTCTTGCTCCCTACATCCCATTTGCTTTGCAAACATTTCCTGCCTGGACCAATCTCGCTCGTTATGTAACAGCTTTCAAACCAGTGCTTGTCCCTGACAAGCCATGTGAGGAGGCAGAGCTGCCCACCCCTTTGGCCTGGGCACAACTCTAAGTTCCTGTTCTGGGACGGTCAGGGCATTTTCCCAGACATTCTTCTCTGGGTGAGACTGTTTAGAATGACACCCACTGAAGTGGCTTCTCTATTATGTGTGTCCACGGGGTTTTCCTTCTGGGAGGAGGCCATCATTGGGGGATGGCAGGTAATGCCATCGTTGTTGGAATCTAGGCCATGTCTTACTTTAGTCAGTGGAATGAGAGTTTTTCTTTATTTGTGTGGCTTATTTGTTCATTAAAGTGTTTAGTGATTCATCAACATTTTATATGCACCTACTGCAGTCAATGGGTGGAGTTGTTAACACCAGGGACCCTGAGTTCACATCCCAGCTCTGCCATTTCCACACACTTCTGTCAAACGCCCATTTTTTAAATCTGTTAAATAGGAGTAAATGTAGTATTTGCTTCATGAGATTGTTCTGAGGAATTCAATCAAATCACGGTTTAAACCCTCTATAAATGTGAGCTACTCTTACTTGTGCCGCCGTTGTCATTGTTAGTGTGACCCAGCCAAAGGGGAACATGTGAATTGAGTGAGGTGCTGGAGAACAGAGAGAATGGCAGGCCTGTCCACAGAGGCTCACATCCAGCGAAGGCAGCTATGAAATACTCCAGCGATAATGACAAGCAGGGATGACAGTGGACCGGTGGGGATCCCTGAGGGAAGACTCATTAATTCTGCCTGGGGTTGCAGAGAAATCTCCTTAGAGGAGGCAGGGCCACTCAAGTCAGGCCCTGAAGGGTATGTACCTGAGACTTAACTAGACAGAGAGGAGATAGAAAGTTGCTCCAGAAGAGGACGTGCAAGCATGTGCACAAAGGACCGCTAACTATCTAGAGTGGCTTGTATAAAATGAAGATGACAGCCATGAAGAGGGTGGTATGGGGCCAGATTACCGAGAGTGTTGAGTGCCAAGCCTAGTGGGGCATTCGGGTTTTATTCTCTCAGCCAGAGGGAATGATTCCAGCATCTTAAGCAAGGGAGCAATGGGATCTGATCATTGCCAAGGGTAAAACTTGCCATTATAAAAATAAATACACTTACCAAGATGCTGAGAAAATTGGCAGGAGTCAGCAGCCAGATTTTCAGTTCTTTGCTTGTGCGAGTTTGTTTCCTGCCACAGGCGAAGGGGCCAAGAAGGATGCTGTCACAGGCCTGTGGGAGGCCTCATGTCCAAAGAAGGCAGCCAACAGGCACTTACCAGGAGCCATGAGGCAGGGGAGGTGAAGAAGGCCTTTGACACCACGCCCAGCTCCTCAGACCCCTCTAGCACTAGTGGCTCAGAGATCCAGCACAATTCCATGTGGGAAACTCAGCCACAGAGAGACCAATAACAGAGCAGATTGGAGCCAGACGGACCTGAGTCTGAACTCTGTTCCACCATTTAACTAGCTGTGTGACCATGTGTGACACGTGTGCCATGTTCCTCAGCTTTTCTGAAGCTCAGATTTACCTGGGGTATGGTGAGGACGCGGTGGGAGAATAGATGGGACGTCTGGGAGATAATGCAAGCAATGTATAATATGCATGACATAATTCATGTAATAAGTGCACAGCAAGTGGTAGCTATTCGGGAGGCTTCGGAGACTTTGAGAAAACCCAGCACCAAAGCCTGCCTCACCTCTCACCACCCCTTCCTCCCTCGTCCTTCTTGCTACTTGTCATCGGCCCTGGGACTGGATAGAGCGGAGCAGGAAAACACATGCCCTGCCTGGGACAGTTGACAGATTAAACCAAAGGGTAGCTTGCGTATTTTTTTCTTACCACTTTCCTTCTAACAGGATAAAGTATACATCATACAACTTTTTTTTTTTTCTTCAGGACCTTTGAAATTTTCACTATAAATGATAAAACACATCAATGAATTTTCCCATGAATATTTATTGACATAGCGCTTTTTTATACAAAGCCATTTGAAAAGTGAAACTCCAGGGAAAATGCATTTTGTGCAGCCATTGATCTTAAAATATTTACTATGAATATGCTCATCCTGGAAATAGTGCACGCCGCTTTTTATTATTTGTTCTGGATGAAATGGCAGGGATTTGGACTCGATAGTTTTTACAAGCTGAACAGTGCTGGCAAGATGAGCCTTTGGGCGACAGTCAGCTTGCTGGCTTTCCAGCCCTTCCTTTGTTGGTGTCTGGCAATGATTTCACAGATGTCTCTGGGATTCACAAACAGCAGTGAACAGGAATAAAGACACACCTGTAATAGGTGAGCTTTGAAAATCGTACATCAGAGAAACACAACATTTGAGCCAGAAGGAGCTTAGAGGTCACCTAACCTTAGAAATCCTGCCTGGAAGATCAGACACCATCTCTTAACCTACCCATTGCAGCGACACAAGTTGGAAAGAATGATAACTCCCAAGCTCTATGAAAATGCAGAAAAAGGAGCATCTTATAGATTGCTAGTGGGAACATGAATTGCTACAGAATTTTTGGCGAACTACTGTCAATCAGCAAGAAAACTACACACGCCCTTTAAATCATCAATTTTCACCTTTCGGAATTTGCCCTGTAGACTCAAATCACTTGCGTATAAATGCATATGTAGAGAGATGCTTGTTCTAGCCCAGTTTGTGGTGACCCTAACCAGAAATAGCCTGAATACCCATCAAAGGGGAACATGTGAATAAACTGTTCCCCAGTTCTATAGACTGGTGGGTCCCTAAGTTGCCTTTTTTTTTTTTTTTTTTTGGTTGCTTATGTAATGATAGCATGTGCCTCCAATATATGGATGCTTGTTTGCATGTGTGACTATCTGAAGTGTAGGAGAAACAAACACATAGAGAAATTTTAACGACATGAGATAAAAACATAGATAAAACTTTGAATATTTTCCCCTTGTACCAGTGAGGTGTATGCATCCTGTTTTGAATATCTCTGCTAGAGAATATTATGCTACCTTCCTAAAAAAAAGTTTGTGCATTGTACGATGACATTTTTGCAAAAATAAAAGACAGTCCTCAATATTCTTCTGTCTCTACTACAGGCATGTAGCTAGAGATAGATATGCACACACACACACACACACACACACACACACACACTCCTTTATATATTTATAGGTGCATGGAAAGTGGTGTGACTGGGCAATTCCAGGCTGTCACTATGGTTCTGTATGGGACTAGACAGGAAAGTGAGAAAAGGAGAAGAGCTGGGGGTGAGGGTTGGGGAATAAGGTATAAAAAGACTATAAGAAAATATTTATAATATAATGCTAAATAAAGAAGAAGCCAGTCAAAGTCTATGTATTGATGCAGGTGAGGGTGAGCGAGACACACTGATGAGACGCTGGGCCCATCCAGAAAGAATCCGTGGAGAGAGCCTTTTGATCAAGAACACAGAGCAAGTTTATTAAAAGTAGAAAAAATGAATTTAAGTGCCCTGCGGGCCGGGAAAGTTACATCAAGGGAATGTACACGTGTGTATATGACCTGTGCTGCCTGCCTCTGTCTCAGGCAAGAGGGATTCTTGAATATAGATGAGGGATGGGGGCTTCCTCCTTCATGGGTGTGTCCAGGTGAACTGGAGTGAAAATGGCAGGAGTATCTAGGGGTGTGTCCTAGACCCAAGTTGCTAAGGTGGGGTCCTTGCTTTGGCTGTCTTAACTCTTAGATGTCTCAGGTTTTGCCAGTTAGTTTTCTACTAATATATCTGCATACTGCCCTGTAGATTTTAAGCTATGCTGTCCCCACATCATGTCTGATGTTAGTTCCTACTGGGGGAAAGTAAACGAACATATGAAAAGGAACTAGTGGACAACCCCAAACAAATGAAAGTACTGATTTGATTAGGTGCACCGTTTTGTCCTGGGTTCTGGTTGTCACTTTATCATTAACGGTTACCATCTCTGTCTCCCTCTGGGACATTTCCTTCTAGGGTCATCTCTCAGCACAACGGCACCCTTCAGTAATCTGTCTGCTGTGACGTCCCATGTGCCGATCTCTGTGCTCAATGGTTCGTGCTGGCGTCTTCACCCCCAGCACACAGGCGGGTGTCATTCAGGCCCCAGTCCCAGCGCGCAAATGAGAGAATGAGTGCCCACTTGAAGTGCACTCTGGCCAGGGAGATGAGGCCCTCAGGTCCAACCCAGACGACAGCTCCCACTTGTGCAGTTTTCTGTATTTGAGTGACAGAGAGAGGAGGGGAGACTCTCACAGATGCTGGAGAGTTAGTGTCAGGGTCAGTTCTAGAAGCCGAGTTTCCCAGATCCCAAATCTGATGATCTTTCCATTAATTTGCGACCTCTCATCCCTCACATTCAAGACCTGGTGCCCCTTTGCTCAGTGATTTATGAGATTAGGAGAAGCAAGAGATGTCAAAATGGGGCACTTCTGTGGGAAAGCAGCAAGTAACTCGCAAGCACTGTGGCTTTTTAAGGAAGGAGAATAGGTGAGGGGATGTCTCTAGATTGTTTCTAGGGGTTGCTCTTATGCGTGGAAAGTCTGCATGCAGTTAGTTCGCTCACAGAATCCACTGTCCAGTGCAGCTCTGAGATTGAGTTTTCTGGCATTCTATGTATCAAGCCCCCATGACTGGCCCTGACCCACTGACGAGAGAGGTGGTAACAGCTGAGGGTTCTGCTTGGACTTGGGGAGATGTGATTGGGATCAGTCCTGCTCAAGCCAGGTGTAGGATACCTCCCGGCTCAGAACTCAGTGGTGTTAGACGTGATCTCACTGCCCTTGGTTGCTGGGCCATTTGAGGGGAAAATTAAATTATAATCCTAACATCCTTTGTACATCTGGAAAATTTGTCATAGTAATTAAATGCTAATAAGGCGAAGGAGATTAAACGGGCAGTTTCCTTAAAGATTACACTCCACCACCCAAGGTCAGGTGAAAATGATAAGTAATTTGGTGGTGTAGTCAGATCACTCTGGCTGAATAAATGTCACGACGAAAGCAAGGAGTCATTCAGTTTTCTATATTTGAACATCTCATTAGAGTCTGTGTCATTCAAAGACGTATTGGGTGGCAGAAAGGTGACACTTAAGTTCTCTCAAGAAAAGCAGAGCCCTTAATTATCTGATGGAGGGCGATGTGGCTGGGAACAGGGGAGCCTGAGGAGAACAGGGAATAATGGATTATGCTAAGCGCTGGTTTCATGGGTGAGCCCGGGGAATGGGTTAACCCATTAGAGAGTTGGTCAGAACTTTCCTGCTTGTTGGTTCTCTGTCAGGCTTAATGTGGGAGCCAGGACAGTTCTCCTTAGAATAAAGAAATGATGGACATGGTTGTAAGGGAGGAGAGCACAAGAAAGAAGCCTCACATTTAACAATGATGAAGGCAGGAGCCAGACAGCCTCTGGGTCTGGGAAAGCATGGCTGAGGATGGAGAGGCTGTGATGGGCTCCATGCAGGGGAGCTCAGTGAAAGCAGCTACAAGGTGGGGTGGAGAGGGAGACTAACTCAGCTCCACAGGGTCCTCAACTGGGGTAAGGCAGTCAGCTACAAAAATGGCTCCCAATGATCCTGCTTCCTGGCATTCAAGTCTCCGTATAATCCCCTCTCCTGGATATGAACTGGACCTAGTGACTTGCTTTGAGCAAATGCAATAGAGTAAAAGCTATGAACTATAACTTCCAAGATTAGGCTAGGCTACACTAACACCCTGTAACATCTATCTCGTTTGCAGGCTCACTCTGATCACACAAGCCGCCATGTTGTGAGATGCCTTATGGAGAGGCCCAAATGGCCAGGAGCTGTTCTGTTAGGGTTTGTTTTTTGGATAGGTATAGAGATTATTCCTCTTTACCAAATGATGCGGATGACAGGGGCCAAATTTTAGAATGCTCAAGCTGGATGATGTCTAAGACAACTCCTATTTGAAATTTTTCCTTAATAAACGAGTCAGTGGAGATTCAGAATGGGGAAGATACTTCCTCAAGGCTGCACAGCAAGCAAACAGCACTTTCTAGATTAAGACGCAAATGTTCTTGCTCATTTTCAGTATGTTCTATGACGCTCTTAGGTCACTGGAGGTCACCAAAGATCTGGTTTTCATTATCAAGGATTTGGCCTTTGTGATGGAGATCATAAGCACTTGTTCTACTTTTTCTTTACCTGATCAAATATAGAAGCTAACATAGCATACACACACACACACACATACACACACACACACACAGAGTAGACCAGACACTGAGCAACTGCAAAAGACAGAGAACAATAGGAAGATAATCAGAAAGAGCACAGAACATGGCTGAAGGCTGTGTCTCAGAAAGTAGAGTGCTTCTCATGGAGGGTTAGAATTTGGGGTCAGGAGGGTCCTGGGGATAATTTACAGAGGTTTTAGCTGAGGCATCACACCTAGAAGAGTCAGGGTGTTTTACCCCTGCACCATCCTCCTCTCCTTTCAAGACCACAATCCCCAAATTTTGATGAAAATCAAAACCACAAAAGAGACAGAAAAATTGACAAATGGGAAAACTCAGTCCAAGGAAACAGAGTTAATGGAGCAATCCTTAAAGAAAGTTTACAGATGCATATTTAATATCCTCAGAGAGATATGAAGGTGTATCATCCATGAAATAAATTCAGATGGTTATAATCAATTTGAGGTCTCAGGACTAAAAAGCATAATTATAGAAACCAACAGGTGGGTTTCAGAGAATTCACACAGTGAAGAGCAAATTATACATTTTGACTATCAAAGTGAAGAATTTTCCCGGAACACAGAGCTATGGCATTGGGAGATGAAAAGTATGAGACTAGAGCTGAGATGTCAAAACTGGACTCTTGAGTTCCCATGTTAGTGTAAAGGAATGTCAGGGAGAGGGATTAGAGAAGGAAAAGGGTGACAGTGTTCAAGTCAGTATCCCTACCTAACATTAAAGAAAGAATTCCACTATTGAAAGGCCCACTATGAGCTGAGCAGAATACATTTAAAAGATATATGTGTATGGAGAGAGAGCACATCAAATTGAATGGTTCTAATGATTCTGCTAATGTCAATGCAGTGAATCTGGGATATTAGCCTTAAACTCATTATTAAAACATGGATATAACCTGATTCTTCTGGATGATTTTCAAAATATCCCCAATATTCACTGCAATCCAGTGACCAGTGGGCTCTATGGATCCTAAATAATGTACTGTATTCTGGACTTCTTCTTTATTGGTGTTGAGATGGACAGACCCAGAGGTGGTGCCCAATGACCCCCATCTTCTAGCATCCATGACATTGTGTAACACCCAGCCCTTGAGTGTGGGTAGAATCTGTGACTTGCTTCTAACCCACAGAATATGGCAGAGTGAAGAGATGGCATGGCTCGGATTATATAATGTAGGTAAGACTGTCTCACTCTCCAGCCAGCCTTGAAGAAGCTAATGGCTGTATTGTGAACAGCTTAGGCGAGGCCCACGTTGGTGCCCTGGGGAACTGAAGCCTCCAGTCCTATAACCGCAAGCAACTTAAATTCTGCTGACAAGCTGAGTGAACTTGGACTTGAACTCTTCCCCAGTCAACCCTTCAGTTGAAAACACAGCCTGGTTGATACTTGGATTGCTGCCCAGGAGGCTCCCAACCTACACCAGCCATGGCATGATGTGTGGGTGTTGCTTGCAGCTGCGTGGTGTGCGATTGTTGTGAGCAATAGGAAACCAATCCAGCCAACTCTGGGGAGGTGTGATCTAACCCTTTGTCAAGTTGTGTGGCACAATTTGGAGGGCTGAGGGCTGGAGGGGGAGGGAAGCATCTGTGCCTATGGTCACTGTTCTGTCCTAGGCTTCCTTCCAGACACACCAAGGGTGTGTCTTGTCTTCCACAGTGGGAGAGGGTGTGAAGTCTCTGACTGTAGGGGGAAGACTTATCCAAGTGAGTTGATGTGAAAAGCCAGGTGACCAGGCTCTAGGCACTTGCAACGCTCAGGATGTCTGGTGAGTGATTCCCAGGGCCAGTTATTGGAGCCTGCAAGTGAGGGCTCCCCGCTGAATGCACATGGAATTGTAAGACAGTCACTGCTTGGCTCAGGAGCCCCAGCGATGTTTGTCTTTCATATCTTGGAGAAATAGGGCCATGGATGCCTGGGATTTTTGTGACTTAGGATGAAAACTCTGGCCTCCTATCTTATCTGGTTCCTCTCTCTAAGCTCGCTCTTTTGAAGAGCACTGCTGTCTCTGAGCAGGCTTTCAAGTACTGAAGATGCTTGATAAATGGCTCTTAGTATTGAGCTCAGGTGCCCACCAAAAAGTATTCTGGCAAAGAATTAACAGTGAAATTTATGGGGTCAATTCCAAATGAGCTGAATGTGCACACTTGCCTCATTTCCAGCAACTTCTTGAAGAGTTATAGGAATGTAGTACAGGGCAATCAGGTGGTTTTGTGGAACAAGCTCACATTCTGGCCCGACTTCCACTGCTCGTCCTCACAGCATGACCTTGAAGGAAGACTTTTTGGAGTCTCATTTTTCTCATCAGTAAAAAAAAAGAGTTTGAACTTTGGGCAACTCAATCTCAGAAGCTAGATTTCTCCTGCCTTCGAATGGAAATATTAATGGCCTCCTCGCCGAGGCACATGTGGGATGATGTCTGTGGAACTCTGTGAACTGTAAGACACAGTTTACTACTGTTCACCAATGGCCACACCGCCAGCTGTGGCTCTATCACTGCAGAGGTCTAAGCCTGAAAAACAATGTCACAAGTAGTGCAGACACTTGGGAAGTTCATCCCTTCAGCTCATGCTTATGCTCACATCATCGACTGGCATTACATTTGTTTGGTATCACAGTTCTTCACTTTATATAAGCAGCTATGCTTTTTAAGGGACTCATACTTCCCTTGCTAGGGACTCTGATTTCTGAGATGTTTTTGTACAGACATTCTTGGGTTTTGGGGTGAGGGTCACAGTCACAAAAGGGCGAACTGTGAACCAAAATACATCAACTTCCTGTGGTTCTATGTATCATGCAGACCTCCATCCTGGCATATTGTATTACAGCCAGGCATTCTATGGAGAGTTTGGAGAAAGGGGCCCATATAATGCTCCTGGGTCCTCTAATTAAAAGCATGCAGTAAGGATAAAGAAGGAAGAATAGAAGAGGGGAACTTCCAGTGGCATTACCCCCACCTCTCCTCCAATGACAGCACTTCCACTCTGCCTAAGATTGTCTCACCCAGAAAAACCAAACGCGTAGAGTTAATCACACCTACCCTCCGTAGAAGGCAATTTCCTAACCACAAGCTGTTCCCATTATTCAAATACCTCCCTTGAAGGGAGTCTCACTCCCAGTCGAAGTAACATGTCATAGTTTCCCAATACCATATCATCGTCTCCATGAAATCAATTATGGTACAGAGACTAGGCCTATACTTTTTACCACCATGACAGATTGACATCCCAGGCCTCCCATCTGTGAACTGGAAAAAACAAAGGACTTGTTAAGGGTTAAATGTGACAATTGAGGGTTTGAGTTGGGCAACCAAAAGGAATTATTTTCTCAGGAGTTAAGAGTGACCTCACCATGCACCTACTTAAAAATGCTTCCTTTCCCTGCTGAACACACATAGCTTCATGTGGAGTATTTCACACCTAGCCCCATTTCTATGAAAAGGAACTTCCCAATCCTACCTGTTCATACTGGTCTGAGGTGCTGTCTTCATTTACAACAACCAGAGAGACGGAGAATATCAGAGCCCTAAGACCTTTCAATGCAAGCTCTTTATACACTGCTCTGGGCTGTAAGTAACAAAACTCAACTCAACCCAACTTAATAAAATGAATTTATTGGCTCATAACAAAAGTTTCAGAGGTAGAGCCAATCGCAGGTAAAACTTGATCCCATACTTAAATGGTGTCACAAGACCGCTGGGTCTCTCTCTTGACACTCTTTCCAGTGGTGCCAGCTTCTTGCTGAGAGTGGCTTCCCTACGTGGTCCAAGATGGCCACCATCAAGATCCAAGATTGCCGACTTCTTCCTGCACACCCAACAGGTGGATAGAATCTTTATTCAGCAGTCTCAGAAAAAGTCTTGACATTCCCTCTGACTTCATTGCCTTAACTCACATGATCATCCCTGAACCAAACGCTGTTGTCAGAGAGATGGAATGTGCTGTTGGCTTAGTTTAGGTCATGAGTCAACCCTGGGAGCGATAGTTCTGCCAGATCATAAAATTCCCCCAAAGAAATCAGGGACAACTGAAAAGAGGAAACGGGAGAATGAGCATTGGGGATACAACCAAGAATATCTATTACATCCCTTGCTTTATGGATGAAAAGCTGAGACCAAAGAACCAATGTCACAGCAGACAAACTTGTGACCTCAACCGAGTCCTTCAAACTGCAGACCCTGTATCATTTCATTCTCCTCTCTTTCTACCATATTCAGGCCAACTCACCCAATAGTGAATCATGATCAATATGGGTTAAGACTGATTACTTTCTCCCTAAACCTGAATGTACCTCTTTGGTGGCATCACATTTCTACCACCTCCAGTGAGTTCCCAGCCCAAAGAAAACAAACTACGTCCCATGAATTCTTGAAACCAAAAGCCTCAATCTCAGCTCTTCCATCTCCCTTCTCGGAGGTCCCTAAGAACCAAGTGGTTCCTGCTACTTGTAAGGGAAAATACCTTCTGGTGTGCAAACATAGTCACATATTCATGCACTAAAAATCTAATTTTAACTGCAAGAGACTTCATGATAAGATGCTCACACAATTAAGCGGCTTTCTTCTTAGGATTTAGAAGCCTGTCTCTTCTCTCATTTACACATCACTGAGATGATCAGAATGTGTTTTAGTTGTAAAAAATTATATATTTGGGGTTTTCCAAATTGATCCACAACAGGAGAGGAAATCTGTGAAAATTACGTTTTAACACAGGTCTGTGAAACCTCCTGAGCCTTGCCATTGGAGTTGGAATCTGTAGCTGATTGGGGCTTCACTCTTCTGTTCTGATTGGCTCCTGATGCATTTGTCACACTGCTCCCCTACAGAGAAACTTTTAGTCCCTCTCTGGTTAGGACAGTATCCTCTTTAGGAAGAAGCTAAGATAGGACCTAACTTGGAAAAAGGTCAATAAGCTTTTCCAAAAGGATAAGCAGACATCCCTTTGGTGCTCAGGAGCAGCCCGGGGTGCCTGACATCTGCTGAGACTGGCAGCAGCACCAGGGCTGTTGCACTTCCTCACTTATCCTACATCTGGGTGCACCTCTCAGGTGTCAGGTGTCTGGTCCTGTAGACTGACCTGAATGGCTCGTCTTCGTGTGCTTGCCTGGCTAAGAGGCACAGTAAACTGCAGGCTGCTGACAAAGGGCACTTCGTCTGCGAGCAGATAAGGTCTTTGGGCACTTCGGTGGCAGCAGGGAAGGTACCCAGCCATCAATCAGCAGGAATGGGCTGGTGCTGGTGCTCCCCAGCCTCCTGGGTGCTGGAGGACTCCAGGGGGCCATGCTCTGCCTACAGTTCCAGTTGGTCCTCCAAACACCCCTCTGACCTGCACAATCCTGAGTCTTCTTCTCCAAGATTGGGGTGCTGTAAGAACGAGACCCAGAGCTGGGGAGCCAGTCTCAGGAGGTCAGCTTCCCTGCTTCTCGTTCCTTGGTGCTGTCTCTCCCCTTGGAGACTCTGGTTTGCTCTGGGATAGAGGGACCCCCGGCTTCCCTTCCACAGCTGTGTGGAAACGCCTGTGGGTCTTAACTGCTCCTACAACTGGGAAGAAACAGCCTCATTGGGATCTTGGGAGTGCAGCCATGTGCACCAATATGTATTGACACAGAACCTGGCAATTCCAGCTTTGAGCTGAGCTGGGTGACATAGGAGAGTCTAGAACAGCCTTGCATCAATGTGGGTGTGGGGACCTCAGGAAGGACACAGAGACCTCTGGAACACAGATGCTCAAGCCCGTTGACCGACAATACCGAAGGCTGGGGTGGTGTCCCTTGGAGGAAGAGTAACTCCACGGGGCTGCCCAGCCGTGCCCGGCCTCACTGGGGCGGCTCTCGGTTCCCCATCCCCAACAGGGAGCATAGGGCCAGGGCATCCCATGTCCAGCTTCCCCCAGATTTGCACCCTCTTTTCTCCTCCCAGTGTAGCTTGGCTCAGGAGGTCTTGCTGATGACCCTCCCAAGATAGGACCAAGGGACTCCGCAGGGTTAACCCAAGCAGAGACCTGCAGAGGCCCCTCATTCTCCCCCTTGCAGGGCTCAGGATACTCTTGGAGCGCTCCATGCCCCCCACGCCCACCCTGCATCTCTGCCACCCTCGGCTCTGCTCCCAGGTCCAACCCCACCTGCAGATCTGAGCTCCAAGGACTCACTTCTGAGTTCGGAGCCAAGTAATTAGTACCAGCACCTCCAAGACTGAGCACTCAGTGATTGCAAGGACAGACTCCTGGACCCCATCTGCTGTTTTGCGAAGCATACCGGGTTCCCAAGCCTCTGAGCCTGAGCATGCCGCTCTCTTGCAAGTGCCCTTCCCTCTGCTTTGCTGGATAACTGCTACCACTTCCAAGACCAGTGATGCTTCTCCTGAAGACGTGTGCCGACCTCGTGAGCCCACACAGCACGGGAGCGCCTGTCACCGGGCTTCTCCTTTGTGATGACCTCTCCCTTGCCCCAGCAGACTGTGACCTGGGATGGGGACCATGAGGGCTTTCCTCTCTGCCTTCTCCAAGGCTAGCACACAGTGGCACCAGCGTCAGTGAGGCCTTGTCCCCTTTTGCTGAGGAAATGGATGAATAAGTGGGAATGATGGTGTCCTTGCAGAAATAGAGCCAGAATGTATGGCAAAGTGGCTGGGTGACAGGAAGTGGTGGGGAATGATAGAGACAGGAGGCTCTGCCCGCGGGGTCAGCAGTAGCTGTGGCTCAGCCTCTGCCCTTCAGGGTAATATTGATGACCAAACAGTCCCCTTCCTCCCGACCCCAGGGTGGGGCTCCTTTTCAAATGGATGAGGCACCCAGCATGATGGTCCCCACCACTCAGTCCTCCTGATCCCCCCCATGCTGCCCATCCCCCTCCCTGACATTGCTAACAGATGGGACCCTTGGGTCTAGGCTCCTAGGCAGGCCCAGCCTTTTCCCTGTCCCATGTCCCCTGGCCCTCACTCCCTGCTTCTGGGGCATAACTTGAGCCCCTGACTCCAGGGCACAAAGGAAGAAGCCAGGCAAGGAAGGAGGACCTCAAGGAGCACTCACATTGAGGGGTGACAGGGGTGCACAGAACTTGCAGCAGGTCCTGAGGGCAGCGGGTGTAGTGGGGTGCCCACTCGGCCATGGCGCCACTGGCCCCTCAGCAGAGAAGGGAGACAGGGCTGCAGTTTGTGGTGCCCAGTCATCACACTGTATATGTATGCGACGTCAGACACATGGTCAGGGCCGTGCGTCCCTGCAGCAACAGCCCGTGAGCCCCTCCATACCCATGACCTCACCACTCGCAGCAGCGGGGCCCGGACGCAGGAAACTTCAAGAGCCCAGGATGCATGTGTGTGCCCGTGTGTGCCGGAGACAGCCGGCCAGCCCGCGGGGACCTGTGGCCTGGCACCTGTGCAACTGTCTGTGTGAGTGTGCGTGTCCTGAAGCCCCAGACACAGCTCCTGGGGGGCTCAGGTGCACCAGGCACAGGCACTGTGAGTGGAAGCTGGGGAGGGGATGTTGACTCAGGACGTCTGCCCGCGCTCATGGCCGCCTGTCCTGTAACAGGGTCTGCCTGGGTGGGCTGAGGGCTTCAGTCCAGTGTCCCTGTGTGCGACGGTCGCAGCAGCCGGTGGCCCTCTGCCGGCTGGCCAGCAGCCGTGCGCTGGGAGGCCACTGCCCCAGCGCCTGGGTGCGGGCGGGCCGGGACCTATCATCTGGGCACGTACTCCCGGGGCAGTCCCGCCCAGTTGTGGTCACGCAGCGCCTGGTCCACAGTCCGGATGTAGCCGTTGATCAGGTCCTTCATTTCTGGGGTGAAGGGCTCGGGCTCGCGCGGGAGCCGGCCACGCCGCCGGAAGCTGCCTTCCTTGTTGTTCTCCACGCACAGCAGCCGCTCCTCGCTCACCGACACGTTGAGGAAGGCCACCACCTCCCGCAGCGTGGGCACCAGGCTGCGTCGCAGCTCCTCGTAGTGCACCACCAGCAGCCGCTTGCCGTACTTGAGCCAGTCCAGCACGTGCGAGGACCACCACGACGCGTAGCTGTTGACAAAGTCTGGCCACTCTGGGCAGGAGAGAAGGGGACAGAGTCAGGGCTGGCGCCAGGCCGGATCACACCCGGAGTCCCGAAGCTCCCACGCCCTCCCCTGGGGCCGGCTGGGCCTGCCCACATCCCTGGCGCAGGGAGACGCTCCCAGGGACCCGTGGGGGCACGGGGTCTGTCGGGTAGGCCTCACAGATGTGGCCTCCGGTCTCCTTTCCCCCAGATGTTCCCTTGGCGACACCCCGAGTTAAGAAAGACAAACACGGAGGGAGTAAGAACTGGCTTTCTCTTGTGGACCGTGAATTGCTGGACGTGGGGGACAGTGCCTGGGTGGGCTGCGTTGGGGCTGGTCCACAAGTCTCACAGGGCTATTCGAGACAGGTGGGACACTCTCGAGAGGACCCTTGTTCGTCTTCATCTTGTCCCTGGGAACTATGCACACTCAGTGTGGGTGACAGGCCCCGAGTCGTGTGTGGAGCAGCTGCTGGGTCTCCCGGTGGGACAAGATGCAGGGCTGGCCCGGGTCCCTGTAAACTGAGAGTGGTGCTGGAGGGGGCTGATTGTGTCTGGTGCCGTGACTGCCAGCGTGGCACCGCGGGGTGGCAGGACATGCAGACACTCTCCCGCACCGAACAGCTCCCGCACCGAACAGCACACACTTCTGAGACCACCTACTCTGCAGGGCTAGTGGTGATTTTCCTGCTAGATGGTGTGAAGATTCAGAGAGAGGCAGCGTAGAAGAGGATTGAGACTCTGAGCCCTGGTCACAGATCGGGCACACATCACCTCGTCGACCCCCACGCCCCCGTGAGGTGTAGGTTTGCCTCAATTTGTAAAGGAGGAAGCTGGTTTTGGAGGCAGTGGAAGTGTAAACCCAGGGCTTTCTGAAGACAAAGTCTGTGCTCTTCCCACAGCTCATCCTGGGTAGGAGCAGAAACAGGAAAGGGGGATAGATGACCCACCCTGGGGGCAAAGGAGAATCTTGGCAATAAGCTGAGTATCCCACATAAGACTTTATGATGTGTGGACCTATGCAGGCATGGAGGGGACATGGGGGCAAGGCCAAACCTGGACAATGCAGCACTAAGTCCCTTAGAGGATGGGGTGTAGGCACCAGCCTGTGGATACTGATCCTGCATCCCGACGGGCATCCATCACGTGTCCTGCCCAAGTCCCCCCGATCCCCATCGCTGGCCCCTTCTGGTCACCTTTGCTCTTCCAGTTGCGGTCTGCGGCGTATCCCAGGTGCCCGGCGCACTTCCTGTTGAACTCGGCCACCAGGGATCTGTATGGGTTCCGGATCAGCAGGATGGCGGAGTCAAACATCTCGATCTCCCTCCGGCCACTCTCATGGGTCTTCACGCAGATGGTGCGCCGGCTCCTCCAGTGATCCTTCTCGCCCTTAAACCCTACCGGGAGACAGCAGTCGGTCCCTTTGGGGGAAAGGCATTGAAAGGCCCCACGGCCCCAGCAGCAGACAGAGCTGAGCCTCCATCAGCACCAGCTAACCTAACCTCTGTTTGGAATCTGTCTCCGCCGTGGACCCAACACGAAAGTCTGCTTCGACTCATTCTGTCCAACACCTGGGCACTTCCAGGAAAGGAAGAGTCCAGCGCTGGGCTAGGCGCACTGGAGAGTTGGTCTTTGACCACACTGAGCCCCAGGGGCCTCTCATGCTGCCTCAGGCCATTGCAACAGCAGTCACTTTTATTCAGCCGTGACAGGGATGACATTTTGACACGGGCGCTGCCTTGGGAATGTCACGTGTGTGTGTCTTGCGTTGCTCTGAGGCCCGTGGCTGCAGGTAACCGGTCCTGTCAGGTTCCACGAGGCCTCAGAGGGTAGAGTCCTCTAGAGGAGGCAAGGTGGGGAATCAGCCTGGGCACAGGGGTGATGCTCAGCGGATGGCACAGCATGGGCAGCACCAACCACTCACCTGGCCACACCACCGAGGGCCCCATAATACTCTACACCCCAAGGTAATGGGAACCACATGGAGGAGCTTGGTGTTTTCCCAACCAGACCAAGATTGCAGTGGGTAATTCCAGAACCCACCAGCAAGCTCAGGAAGTTTCTGTTTTTCTCAAAGATGTTACTGAGAGCATCATCATTTTCTAAATCCAACTCTAGTTAAGAAATCCGGAGAAAATGGTGTAACACTTGACAAGGGGGAAACACATTTTGCCAAATTTAGCTTCCACTTGACTTGTCTGAGGTTCTTAGCTCTCAAGCAGCACACAGACTTGAGCCAGCTAAGTTCATTTATTTAGCATAATGAGGCTTTATTTCTGTACAAGAAAGATTCGAAGTCATATAATTCTTGAAGATTCTTGGACTTTTTTTTTTTTTTTAACAGCATTTGGATGACTACCTCTTGTCTCTAAATAAATACAGGAATGAGCAGATTAAATTAGTCTCACCTAATTATTGAGGGCTCTGGAAATTAAGGAGCATTCAGAAGTGTTTCCAGCAAGAGAATTCAAGCTACTAGGCATCCCCCTGGAAACAGGGATAAGCGTGTGGACTTCTACTCAGTGCACCCTGGGGCTGGCTGGGTCAGCGGCCCAGGGAGCCTGTTAGACACACCTGCTTCCAGGCCCCACTCCAGAGTGGCTGGACCAGACTCTGGGGGTCCAAGCCTGAAATCTGTGTTGACTGTAACAAGCTGTCCCGGTGATGCTTTGCACACTCAAGTTTGAGATGCACTGCCCCTGTGCTCCAGGGAGCCAGGCCGCGGACATGCGATCTGGCCGCCTGGAGCTGCCTTCCTGCCTGCCCAGCAGCTCTTACCTTTGCTGTAGAGCATCCCGTCGAAGTAATAGCTCCCTGTGTAGAAGCCAGTTGCGTGCTCAATGAGGTGTCGTGCCCATGTGTTCCCGGCTCCTGGGAAGCTTGACAAAGCCACGAACACTTTGGATTTGGTGGGCAGGAACCTCCGGTCTGTGCACCGAGTGTCTGAAAGTCCACAAGTCTCAGGGTTACCGTCCCCATTCCGACTCACAGACTCACTGCTGGACTCCCCTAGCCAAGACTCCCACTCAATAGGCGGGAAAACTGAGGCCCAAAGCCAAAGCAGATTTGCCAACTGCACCTTGGCTGTGTAGCTCAGTGATGGAGAGAGAAAATCCCTGTGACAAGGCCTTACGGACGCCAGTGCCGGAACCTGCATCCCGCACACCCTCAGTCCTCCTTATCTCCACGTCCACCTGACTTCCAGCCCCACACACATCAGGTGGCTGCAGTCATGGCTGGGCGGACCCACCCAGATCCACGGGTATGGACAACCACCAACTAGGCCGGACGTTTCAGCAAGCAGTCTCTCCAAGTCTCCTCTTCCTCCCCTCCAGCACTGTGGCAAGGAGCACACAAAATCAATGGAATCATCACGTGTAGACCCCAGAGCCCTTACGGCTGTGCAGGGTTTACACTAGGCGCTAAATGGAAGACAATGATGTCCTCAGGCCTCTCTCTCACCACTTCCTACCATGAGCCAAAGCAGATGCTTGCTTGGAAGATGTTGGGCCTGGTCATGCCCCAACCCCACCACCATGCCATGGCTATTTCTCTGAGCCCTGCATCTCTGCTCTGCCCTCAAACCATCTTCATTCCCAGGGAGACTCTGACAATGGCCAGGTGCTCCTCAGACACAGCCCTGTGTCCTGTGCCCAGTCTTGAATGAAGGCAGAGACCTCACCCTGCCCATTGCCTCAAGATGGACCTACCTACCAAGATGCCAGAGTTCTCACACAGACGCCTTTCCTGCCCCAGGATGGCATACTCAGTAGGGCTACCATCTCCAACCCTGAGAGTGTCCCCTCGAGACCCAGGAAAGTGATGGGGGTAGGGAGGAGGGTCCCCCGGGCCAAGCTCACCTTGCACAGGCGTCTGGTAGACCTCGCCATACTCCGGCGGCCTCTGTGCCCCAGGCTTTGGGCCACACGAGGAGCTGTCCACGGCATCCCGCAGGCTGAACTGGGGGGTGGGGTGAGCACAGTAGCACTGCTGGCCCCGGAGGACAGCCAAGGGGAACTCCTGTTGCGGAAGGAGAGGAAGAGTGGCATCTTGGCTGAGCACAGGCCACGCCTCCCGAGCGCAGGTGCCAGACCAAATGGGTGCCAGCCCTCCAGTGCTGGGCTCTGCACCCAAACCCTCAAAGAGACTCGACTTGTGCCCAGCAGGGATGCACAGGCGGTGGTGACAAGTCAGCAGTCAAGCAGAGCGGGTGCAGTGCTGGGATAGAGGGGCAGTCGTGTAGGAGGCAGGGTGCAGAGCCTGGAACCAACTTCTGAGTGGAAATTGGAAGCTGGTCAGAGTGCCAGGGACTCTGCCAGAGCGAGCAAGTGTCTGGGTCAGAGCAGGATGGATAAGACCCCACAGGTCAGGTGGGTGTCAACATGCCGCACCTTTATTATTTTCTTAAATGAAAGGTGCAGCACAAATGAAGGTGAGCAGGCAGGAAGAGAGAAGGAAGAAGCGCTTTTTGCTTTTATTTAGTTGTTCATCTGGGTTGGTCCCCTTGGCCCTGGGAAGTGAACCCAGGTCCTTGGGATGTACATGGACTACACTTGGCCAGAGGTGGTGGACCCAACCACCACTCCACCAGGATGCACAAACATGCCACATCTTTAGCCAACGGACTGCGAGCCCGGACTGAGGTCTGGAGTTTGCACTGGCCTGGAAAGAGACCCAACTCAACCCTTGGGCTTGTGGCCCCACTTCTGGGTAGGGTGCAGGGCGAGGGACAGATTCTCACACAGCTATCTCTTCAAGGGAGGGGTGGGCAAGACCAGACAGGAGCCCTCCAAGGTACTCCATCTGAAGGGGCCTTCCTGAAAACTGAGGGGCCTGCCAGGGCGAGGAGAGAGGGGGCAGCTTGCCATGTGGGCTGAGTGCTCTGGGCAGTGCCTCCCTGGACTGCACTGCACAGTGGGCAGAGCCGGGGCACTGGCCTCCGTAAGGTCTGCATGTGAATCCAGCTCCCCGGCTGGGCAACCTCAGGCCAGGTGCTGAGCCTCTCTGAGTGTCACCACTGAACAAAGGTGACAGAATCCATCTGGCACATTGTGAGGAAAGAGAGGTCCCAACTGCCAGGCACTGGGTCCAGCACAGGAGGTGATGTCACAGCCCAAAGGGCCTCCCTCGGCCTCCCTCGGCCTCCACCCGCCTCCCCTGCACGTGGCTTTGGAGCGCCTGCAATGCACTGGGCACCTGGTAGGACACTGAGCCCTGTTGCATCTCCGCCTCTCCCTGCATCTTGCAAACAGGAGATGTGAGGCCTGCTGGGGTGTAGAGAGGTGAAGCGTAGTCTCTGAATGTGTGTGCGGGAAGGAGACAGTGGGCGGAGAAGACTTCTCACCGCTGAGGGAAATGCTGCACAAACCTTTTCATTTTTCTGCCCACGGCAAACTCTCATAAATATATAAATAAATAAGAGAAAATCAATAGCATTTTCTGAGCATGGCTTGGCAAAGCTGAGGATCTTGGCAGTCAGAAAAGACAACAGAAGTGGCCTCAGGATCCCAGCTGAGGTCAGGCAATGAGGAGCCAGGGGAGGGGGCGGTGTTGCTCCTGAATGCTGCCCCCTTGTCGGGCAGGAGTCTCCCCCACATGCACAGCAGTGCCCAGAAATGCCTCTCTCTATTGCCCTGTCCTCCTTTAAGGGTTAGGGGCAGCTTTGTCTCTGCCAGGAACGTCACCAGGGCCAGGCCCGCTGCTCTCTCAGGGCTGAGCTGCCACACGGGGCCAGGAGGAGGGTACTCTTCCTGTTATCACACTCCACAGCTCTGCATACACACACACATCCTTACACACCTTTAAAACACAGTGACACTCATGTTTTTTGGTATTTTTAAGGAAAAGGTGCAGGCAGGAATGAAGACGAGCAGGCAGGCAGGCAGAAGAGAGAGGAGGAAGAAGCACTTTATTTCATTTAGCTGCTCATCTTGGTTGCTCCCTCAGCCCTGGGTCTTGAACCTGGGTACATGTGGACTACAGTGCATGTGGCCTCACCCACTAGGCCTCCAGGGTGTGCCGCTACATCCGCTTTCACACACCCACACCCCTGCACACAGTCCTGCCGCACATCTGCTTCTGGAGCTCAGTGTCCCCTTCTGAGTTGGAAACCTCTCAAGACTCTGTGGGACCATGAGAAAGTCACCTCCCTTTTGGAACCTTAGTTTCCCCACCTGTAAAATGGACACATCCCATAAGGTGGTCTGCCTGGAAGAGCTGGAGGGTCTCCTTTCTCTCCAGCCCTCTCGCCAGCGTCCCCTGGCCCGCCCTGAGGGGCAGGGAGACTAGACAGGGATTCCCACACCTTTCCGGGAAGGGGCTGGAGATGTGAATCTCTCCAGGGGTGGAGGATGGGGCAGGCCGTCGCTCTGGGTGTCCCTGAGCTTCAAGTCCAGAGAGGCCAGGGAGAAAGCATCATGTAGCAGAGAAAAAAGCACATTTATAACCCAACGGATCAGGACTCAACCCCAGTGCCATGCTTTCATGTCTGGGTGACCTTGGATAAATAACCACCCATTCTGAACCCCAATTTCTCCTGTCTGTCACATGGGGTAATATCCACCCCCATAGAGTGTTTAAGGAGACTGAGGGAGGAGAATGCATGTAAGGGACACATCCAGTGCCCACACATAGCAGATGCTCATCTATTTTCCGATCTCCCATGACCTTTCATTGCATGACAGGTGTGTCCTAGACCTCCCTCCTGATGCTCGGTGTACCTAAGAGTTTGCTTCCTTATATTCCTCTTTGCCTGCCCCTCTACGCCTCAAAAATCTCAGCATCAAGCACAGGTCTGAAGCCCCTGGGCCGCAGAGCAGCTGGGGTCCTGGAGTCTTGATCAGCCGCATAAAGGAAAGAACTGATCTGAAGGCTCAGCGGTCATATGAGCCTAACCCTGGAAGCAGCGCACCTACAGTTCCTGTCAGAGCTGCAGTGACGCCCAGCACCGCCACAGGTCGCTGTCACATCCTGGAATGGACCTGGGAGTGTGAGGACAAAGGCTGACAGACGCCTCAATGTCTCCAGACTCCAGTCACCTGGGTCCCCCATACCACTTAGCAACAGAAAATCGCCATCAGTGTCCTGACCCTCAATCACAGCACCTCTGGCTTGCTGGAAGCAAGCTCCCCTGCTGAGGGAAGTTAGAGGCAAGCCGTCACGAGACCCACAACCTCTGCCATCTTGTCACGTTCTGCCACAGAGCCCCCCTCCTCCCGCCTTGTCCCAGATTCACACCTTCCTCACAGCAGGCAGTGGGAACAAGCAGCTGGGCACCGACGGCAACGTACGAGTGTGCACGCCCATCGTCTGTGTCCCTGGCCTGTCTGTCTACACTGGCTGTGGTGCACTGAACGCTTACCCAGAAGTCATATGCTGAGATCCTGACCCCCACACCTCACAATGGACTGCAATGTAGAGACAGCGCTACAGAGGTAATTAAGCTGAAATGGGGCATGAGGGTGAGCCCTCATCTGATCTGACTAGAAGAGGAGATCAGGACACAGGCACAGACCAAGGAAAGACTGTAAAGACACAGGGAAAAGATGGCTTACTCCCTGATGGTCTGCAAGTCACTGTGAGACCAACCCATTTCAAGCTGCAGCACCCCTCTCCTTCATGCTGCACCCTATTCTCTTACTGTGCTTTTTAACACTGTCACAGAGGTACAACTTATGGAATGAAACGGTCTGACCCCAAGGGTACCATCTTGTCAACTGTGATACACGCTCAAGAAGATGTGGAGCATTTCCCTCGCACTGGTGTCTCCCCGGCCCTTCCCTGGTCGCCCCCTCTCCCCAAAGCAATTACTATTCTGACTCCTATCATCGCAGATGAGTTGTCTATTCTAGAATTTCATAGAAGTAAAATCACACAGTACACACTGCTGTGTGTGTGATTTGCTTCATTCAGGAAGATATTTGTCAAATGCACCCATGAGGCCATCTCTGTGAGGAGATTGCTCCTTTTTATGGCTGAGTAGTGTTCCACGAGCAGGTTCTTTCACTGGATGGATACCTGGCTTGTTTCTGGCCTCTGCTATGATGAACAAAGCTGCTATGAATGTTATTTTTGTGCACGGCTTTCCGTGGGTGAATGTTTCCTCCCTCATGGGCAAATACCTAAGGTTCCAGCTTCCCTTTCCTCCATAACACTTGTCACCATTTGCCATACTACCATTTCACTGTTTACTCAGTGTATTACCTACCTCTGACCATGAGACTGTACACAGGAGTCTTGGGGGGTCTGCACCTTCAACAGTGTCTAGAACACTGTTTAAGGGCTGAACCAATGAACAAAGGAATGAGTGAACGAGTGTGCTTTCTAAATCCCCACTTCCCCAAAGACGTCGGCAATGGACTTGGGTGGGAGTCCTCTGCTGGTCCCTTGTGGCCCAGGCACGAGGGAAGAGGGAAGCCCATTGCATTGAACAAACCCTCCCAACATCGGGATCCCCACAGGCTCTGCTGTCCTGGGATTCCTGCTCGGAATTTCACCAACACGGTAACTCGGCTCAGGACGGCTGGCTCTGTGAGTCGTGTCTCCCGCACACCCCACACCAGCTGTCAAAGCGCTGCGGCACTGATACCCACACTCCCATCCCGGCGCTGGGGACGGGTGCCCCTACCAGTGACCCGAACCTTTCTGCTTCCTGGAGTGGATTAAACTGTCAAGTTTCCGGGTGTTTGCAGAGCGACGGGTGAGCTGCAGACAGTAATGTGGTTTTATTTACAACATAACCGCTTCAGCGACATCACTGGCTTCTGAAAACACAGAACAATTTTCAGCCCCTTGGGGATTTCTAGAACATGATTTCCATAAAAATTAAATATTGATGAATCTTATCTCTCTGCCAGCTTCCCCGCTCCCCCCACCCTCAGTAGTGCTGGGGAGCGGGGAGATTGAGAAACAAAGCAGAAGGCAGATCAGAAGACACAGGTGGAACTGCTTCAGCCCAGGAGATGACGGGGTTACAAACAGAGCTCTCACTCTGTCCTGAGGGCAGGATGATCACCCCTTAGCTCTGACACATCATCCCCAGCCTGAGCCTAGGGTCCAGGGTAGGGGCTCAGGCAGAGGCTCAGGCTGGCCTGTGGTGTGGGTAAGGATTCAGCCTGGAGTCAGGTCATGAGACGGCAAGGGCTGGGGGCAGCAATCCACAGGCAAGGGTTTGGTTGTGGCCGCAGCGTCAAGAAGTGGACATTCTGACAGGCAAGGAGGGAGACCCCAAGAAGGACCTGTCTCACAAACCACCCCTTCTGCATCTAGTCTCCTCCATCTTCATTCCTCCATGAACACCTTTCTTGGAATCTCAGGATTGCACAGACTCACAGAAATTTCATGTTTCCAGGGGGGAAACTGAGGCTCAGGGGTTGGTGGCAAGCAGTCCCAGACCTCACACCGTCAGGGTGAATGGAAACAAAAGCTAGCCTTCTAGACTCTCAGTCCTGGACTTTGCCACACACCTCGCTCAACTCCTTGGAAGCAAACACAGGATTCAGTGGATTTTCAGTGAACTTTGCAAACCAGTATGGAAGTCGGTTTTGACAGTCTCTTGCCTCCTGGGCAGTTGCCGTCACTTCACAGGCAGAGCTGGACAATAAAGTCACAGAAAGGAAGGAAGATGTCTTCCATCCCATGGGGGTGGGGGCTGAAGGGGCCAACTTTGTTTTAGGGCAAAGGTCAGGTTGGAAGAAAATCCCATCAGCTGATTCTGTAACCCGGAGCCTGTTTCCCTATGACCTGGTGCTCCTGGAGCCTGAGGGCTGGAGTGGGCTGTGTGGTTAGGAGAGGCAGCTGCAGGAGCAGGCTTGTCGTCAGGAGTTCCTTCTACTTAAGCGACTGTGAACAAGATACTGGGCCTCCCTGAGCCTTGGTTCTATCATCTGTAAAAGGGGCCTGGTGTAATAAGCAAAGGCTCTGTAGTCAGGCAGGTGTGGCATGACTTCAAATTTAGATGGATTGAGCTGTGAATTCTCTGGATGGAATGAAACATGGGTGAGGTGCCTTTCAGAGAGCAGCTTGGCTGCTCTGAGTCGGCGAGGTTAAATGCATTTGTGTCCAGGCAGGGCCTTGGGACTTTCACTCCTTATCCATCTTCTCCACCCTTCTCCACAAAGGGAGACAACTCATAAGCCACCCTTCCATGTGCCCAGCAGACCCACTAGCCTGATCCCACCCTGCACCCTTCCCACCCGTCAAAGCCAAACATCCATTGTAATGGAGAGTCTGAAAGCCTAGGTTTGGATCTCAAGGTGCCTAGATTTCCACTGACCTGGGAGGGCCAACCCCTTGTCTTAGGCAGCTTCTCCAGCACTCATGCACGGCATCAGAACCAGGGAAAACTGGATAATGATAATAATCAGCAGAAGCACCATCTGGAAAACTCGCTACTCCAGAGAGGCCCAAATCATCAAACGCTTTCTTGCGCACAAAACCACTGAGTCCTCACCCTCTGCAGAGGCATCTCCACCTCACCGACCCCATTCTGCAGACAAGGCCACTAGGGCATGTGATTCGGCCAGGGTCACCAGTGAGAAAGTGACAGAGCAGGGATGCGTCTCCAGATCGCTACCTCTCTGCCGTCTGCAGAACGATGAGGTAGGAGACTCGCTTCTCAGAAAGTGCCTGAAGTCTCCCAAGTGCACACGTGAAATGTGCAGACCCTCTGCCCCGGCAGGTTCTTATCTAATAACAGGACACGACTGTGAACATGCTGGAAGGTCCGTCTTCAAGGATGCTCATGGCAGCACAGAAAAACACAACAAAACAGCCAGCCGAGATGTCCTGCAGTGGAGCGTGGGATGTCAGACAGTCAGAGGGCAGAGGCAAGGAAAGGGAACAAGTGGAAGAAGTTACTAAAAACCACACACTCCTTAGACAGACAGGCAGATAGGTACTATACCCGCATGTGTGAATGACAAATCTAGGTCTCTATCTCTATCCACCTAGAATGGAACAAAAGACTTTGCAAAAGCTCATTATTGCTTTTGATGTCATGGTGATGTTACGGGTGAATTTTAGTTTCATGCTGCATTTCTAAACTTTCTCACATAGATGCCTTAACTTTGAAATCCACCCTCCAACCCCAAAATTCCACAAACGTATGCTCTTTCAAAACACACTTATGGTATATTGTTAACACATTAACTCCACACTTTGTAGAGGGGACCCAAAGTGGCACAGTTCAGGGTACAGAATGACTAGACAGAATTCTAGAAAAAAGGGGAATATGCTTAATGCCAAGACAGTCACTCACAGGAAACACACTCTTGCAGACCCAGCTCTCGGCAAAGACTTGACAGCGTGTGCCCGCACAGAGGCGGAGTTGACCCGGGGCGGGCTGCATCACTGGGGTCTAGCGGACGTAACAGAGCAGCTGCCCAGCAGAGAACACACAACCTCCACGAGAATGCTGCCCTTCCACCATTTCGCAGGTGACCGGATGCGTGCCACCGTCAAATGGCCAAAGAAAAATTCTTGGAAAAACATCAACGGGAAAACTTGCATACCCTAAAGAGGCAGAAGGACAAGAAGACAGGGTCCCTCCTAGCCAATGCCGAGAGAACCGATCTCCCATCACAGGACATAGACAGGCTAGCGAAGCTCCCACTATTTACCGGTGCACGCGTCAGCCCTACAGTGGGGACACTCACACACTCCCTCAAATGGCCTCTCTGCTTGCGCACACATATTGGGCTTCAAAATTAATCACTCTTGATCTGAACTGGCAGGAATGCAAACGTGGAAGCTTCTCCCTCGGCTCATTCTCACCTTCTATTCAAATGAAGGAGGTGATAGGATCTTGCATACTGAGAATGAGCACTTTTTCTTCCCTCTCCAATACGATCACAGAAAATGAGACAAGATCATTTTACTGTGTTTAAAAACACATTACATTTGGTCAAGTCTCTCTGGCTGGCAGAGAGTCAGTTCATTAAGATGCTGATGTTACCCCAAATGTTCTTTTTCTGTCAAACTGCACTCCTGAAGCTCCCCAAATCCATTGCAACTAACTAGCAAAAAGCAGTAGAGATTTTTATCTGGGGCCACAAACAAACTTCAGACGGTATCCAAAATTGGGGCACTACAAAGAGAGCTCCCCCTCTTTTCCTGCTATCCAGCCCTATCTCTGGCCTCTGCTGTTCAGGGACTCACTGCCCAGTCAGCCCTTGTTAAGACCCCAGCCCCAGGTTTAGCTCTGCCCCATGTAACACTGTTGTGAGCATTTTCCACCATCAAAGTTTCTGAAAGCATTTTCAATGGCTGAACTGCAGTCCAGGGTATGGCCCTGGCATAATGGAACCATTCCCACATCACAGGACATGTGGGCTTGTTTTGCAGTCAAATTAGGAAGAGAGGAGATGGCACCGGGGTGAAAGCAGCTTTGGTGACACAGGACTTTGCAGAAAGAAAGCGCTGAGTACTTCAGGACAGGAAGGTTCAGCCAGACATCCCTGAGTTCACCTCTCACCACCCCCACAATGTCCAGGGAGCGGAGAAACCATTCCTGCAAATAGGTCCCTGAGGGCAGAGCTTCCAGCTCAGCTCAAGATGTCAATGCTGGAAGCAGAATTTCCTCTGCATCCTCACCAAAGGGCAGGAAAAGACTGTTCACCAGGACTCAGACCTGCGGGGCGTGTGGGCCCTGCCAGGCACAGCAGAGCAGACCCTCTAAGACTGGTGATCTGCCCTGCGGGCACAGGTGCCAAGTCTGGAGACAGTCTGGGGGTCACACCTGAGGGGGCAGGGGCTATTGGCACGTAGTGGGGAGAAGTGAGGATGCTGCGAACACAGCGTATAGAAAGGTCCTAAAACAGACACATCCAAGCAGAGAGTCAATAGATGCGAGGTGAGAACCATGTACTAAAGCAAAGTCAGAGGCCCAGCCGGGCTTCCACCAGGAAACTACAGAACTGAGAGCTGCTGGGTGACAGAACAGAGGGCTTCCTCTCTGAGCCTCCGTCCCCATCAGGCACTGACCTTCCTCCGCCAGTGTCAGTCACAGCCTTCCTGCCTGGGCCCCTCCCCTGCTGTGAGCTCCCCATCACGAGTAGTGGCCAGGTCACCCATCTCCTGCTCTGCTCGCAGTCCCCCCCACTCAGAGTCAGCCAACATATTTGGCCACATCCCTCTAAACGTGTCTTGCCAAGACCCTGCTTTCAACTTTCAAGCTGGAATTAATGACTCTTCTGCTCCGCAGCTGCACTTTTCTGCAGATCTGAACAATGGGACCTGAGGGAAACACCCGCCCTCCCTGCCATCCAACAATCCAGGGGAGGCAGATAAGAGACAGGCCTTGGGCACAGATTCCAAGGCCTGTGCGTTCTGAGGGCAAAGGCCATTTCTATGCCAGATGCCTTTCAGTGCTGCTCTGAAAGAACAGTGCAGCGCAGCACCAGTCAGAGCCGAGGAGGCAGCCTGTCCTTGAGACATGTCGCAAGTGGGTAGGGGGCGGCGGGACATGACCACGGTGCTGCAGCAAAAAATGGCACAAGATACCCAGGACCTGTGGGGGACTTTTGTCACATGCTCTCATGTGTAATCGCAGTGACCTAGACGTGTGCCTGCCAAAGGGAAGACAGGCTGAACATCAAAGTTGAGGAATTTTAAATCCTGAAATTCTACATCAGTAACCTCTAGGCAGAGCTCCCTGGGTCTGTGAGCTGCCCAAGAGGGAGGCGCCCCTGCAGCCCCGGGCCTCACCCAGGAAGCCGCTGCCAGCCACCCTTCCCAAGAGAAGAGCAGAGGAGTGGCTGCTTCTCCTCCCTCACATCGCATTGGGTGGGGGGTGTGAAATGAATGCAACCTTTGCCAAGGGCTTGTTGGCCAAGTCTACCAAAATGACTAAGGCACAACGCCTTGAAGAATTTTGTCCTGCAGGGACCAGGGACGCCAACTCACCCCCTACAAAGACTCTCGTTGCAGTGTGGTTTGTAAAAGCGAAAGAATGGAAACCACCTAAGTGCTTATCAGCAGGGATGAGTTAAATGAATTTGGGGACCTCTGTGTAATGGAATAAAATAATGGGAAAGTGCTCCCGATGCCACCATGAGCCATCCGAGGACAGGCCAGGGAATACAGGCAGGGCGGCCATGTGACCTTAGCACCCGCGGGCCCCTGAAGAGTGGCTTCACGAAGGAACAACTGCATGGACATTGAGACTCTACACATGGAAAAGGGTGCTGGAGGTCCTGGGTGCTGGAGCTCCCGCGCCAGTCAGTGGGCGGCCGAGACAGGCTGAGAGAGGCTTCCCTCTCTCATCCTTCAGCATCTCCTTATTGTGTCCCCGTGAGCATGGGATCTATTTAAAAATAATTTAGTGGGCACCCTGGTGGCCCAACGGTTCAGTCCACTGGCCCACACACATGTCCCAAGGTCCCTGATTCAAGACCCCGGGCTGGGGAAACAGCCAAGATGAACAACTAAATAAACGAAATAAGATGCTTCCTCCTCTCTCTTCCTGCCTGCCTGTCATTTGTCTTCATTCCGGCCTGCACCTTTCCTTAAAAAACAAAGACAATAATTTAAAAACACTTGGACACACAGCTGTGCTGCTGCCTGTTCCCTTCCTCTTGCGTGTTTGCATCTGTCCTGCCCACTCTCCCAGCCTTCTCCTCCCACCCCTGTGCCCTGTGTTCCACCAGCCAGCAGCTTAGACGGCACAGCCACAGCTTAGCTGCGCGGGCTCTTCCGACAGGCAGGGGTCAGCATATTTCCCCGCGTGGCGCTTGGGCTCCGGTGGATGGGGTTGGGGTGGATCTGGGTCTTTTGCAGCTGGGAAAAGCCCAGCACTGTGTCAGGTGCACAGCAGGAAGAGACCCACGTGTGGTCTGCGCTGGGCCAGTCAAGTCCTTTGGGCTCCAGGGCAGGACTCTCCAGGGAATGCTCTGCACTGCAGAAGGAGGAATCTCTTATCCTTGTGAGCCGGGCCACAACTGAGGGTGTCCCTGCTGTGCTGACCCACAGCTTTGCTCCCACAAGAGGGAAAGGAGAAGGAAAGCGCCCCTGGCCAGGTATCTGAGAATCAATGAGCTGTCTTCCGAGCTCGCTGCATTGCGTCTCCTGAGCCCTGACGCCCAGGCCATCCTTGGTCGTGGCTTCGGAATGCTGGCACCACTTCAAAGGCTGCACTTGTGCAAGAGGAAAGCACACGGAAAGGTTTTGTTCTTCACCCACCCGCACTCAGAGGGAAGAGGAGGAGGAGGAAGGGACACTGCAGAGGTGTGCTCCTTGGTGCCGATCACGCCTGTTTACACTAAAGGCCCCATCCCGCACGCACCCTTCCAACCACTCGCAGGTTATGCAATGAGGCTGAGTCCAAATCCTGGCCCCCCTACTTACTGGTTGTGTGCCCTCAGGAGATGCATAAGCTCTCTGCCTCAATTTCCTCCTGAAAAATCTAAATGATAGCACCTCTCTTGTAGGGTTGTTATGAGAGTTAAGTGGGTTAATGCTTGGGTAGTGCTTGGAGCAGTTACTGACATAGAATAAATGATCCACAAATGTTAATGATCATCCTCCTCACTACCATCACCACCATCACCATCACCATGCTCCTCATGACCATCACCACTGTCACCATCACCATCCTCCTCATCACCGTTACCACCATCACCATCACCATCCTCCTCATCACCATCACCACCATCACCATCACCATCCTCATCACCACCACCACCATCACCAACACTATCCTCCTCATCACCATTATCACCATCACCATCCTCCTCATCACCGTTACCACCGTCACCATCACCATCCTCCTCATCACCATTACCACCATCACCATGACCATCCTCCTCATCACCATTACCACCATCACCATGATCATCCTCCTCATCACCATTACCATCAACACCATCCTCATCATAACCATTACCATCAATCATCACCACCATCATCACCATCATTGCCAAGGTCCTCCTCTCTCCCAGGCCCATGGTTTATATGCTGTTATGTATCATAGCTACATGACATGGGGCGCTGCACATTAGAACAGTGCCAAACCCCAGCCATGGGGCCATGTCTAGAGCCATTCAGTCCAATGTAGAGACCAATGGACTCAGGCCCAAGATCTCAGGCTCTTTGGACAGACTGCTCAGTCTCACCAGCCTCACTTCTCAACCCCTCACCCTGTCCTGCCTTCAACAAATCCCACGTGGGGCTTATCAACTCTTCCCACCTGGCCGCTAGCAGGGACAATGACTTCTGGTGGCCAACCTGGTCCTTGCACAGTGACGTGTCCCTCCTTGATTCAGGCTGAACCAAAGGTGTATGTGTGCTTATGGCCCCTGATTCATGGTCCACCACTCTCAGGGCAAATAACAGAAAATCTATCCGCTCTCCCCAGTCCCAAGCTCATATCTCCTTGCTTCCAAACCAAGTCAACTGGACATGTGACTTGTGCCGAGAGATCACCTAGGGAAAGGTGCGATACTTTCAGCTTTGCTGATCCTTCTGGCCTTTGCTGACAGCTCCCCACCACGCCGCAGTTCACTGCATTAGCTAAGGCTCCCTGCCAGCACCCTCTGTGGTGGCTGCCACCTTCCCATGCCTCTTTCCTAGCTCTGTGTGGACATCTGCAGCCTACATGGGCACCCGTCCCTCCCCGGGGACCGCCGCATATGGTGGGCTATTAAACTGGAAGATTGTGAAATTATAATTGGTCTTACTTTCTGGGAGCAAAATCCCGAGCACACCTCCACTGTCATGTTGGCCTGTATCAGGGAGACGGGGAAGGCGCGTGTGACGTTCTCTGGCAGCCTGAAGCACCCGCGGTAGGTGAAGGTCCTTCCTGCAGCGAGGGAAATGGGTTTCTGGTGAGAAGTGGTGCCCATGGCTGTTGGTCTTGTCACAAGGGAAACCAGTGGCTACAGATCCTGAAACGGGTGTAAGTGCAATCAGAAGGAGCTGGTTTCAAATCAGGGAGGGCAAGCTTCCCTGGATGGGCTGTGCTCAAGCCAAGCTCCTAAGGGAAACCAGGTACAAGAGTCTTGGTCATGCAGGGCTCCTGACAGGTGACTACTTGTCCAAACCTGTTGATCTCAGACCTTATGTCTCATTCTAGCTCTTGGGGGAAGGTGTCCATACACCTGTTGATCCTTCCTTCAATACATTTGGACTGTGCATCTATTATGTGCCAGGTTCTGTAGTAGGTAACTCAAGAGGCTGATACTCTGCAAGATTCTAAGTCCTCCCAGCACATGCGTTAAAAGCGAACTCGATTTGGAAATCTGAAATCCTGCTGTGTTCCTTCTCACCACACCATCAGGTTACTCCACCGCTTTGCTTCCTCTCTGATCTTGAACTCCCACCCAAGTTCCAGGAATACTCCCCCAGCCTATGTCACCAAGGAAAGCTCCTGCCAAGTCTTCTCCAGACCTTCTGGTGGAAAAGTCCTGCTCACGAGTTGGCTTCCTTAGTGCTGAAAACTCCTGTAATGCTCTATCACCAACAGCTAATACTCCTCTCGGGTTCATCAGAGCTTCTCCAGATGGCCTCCTGACTCGCCTCTCTTGCTTCTTTAACATGAAATCTCCCGGGGGCAGCCAGCCCTCCCAGCTCTGCCTGCCCGCCGCACTTCTTGGCCGGCAGCGGAAACACTCTGAACCAGAAGCCTTCTCCACGCAAAACTGTGAAGCAACACCACACCCTATCTGGAGACCCATCCCTATTGACAACGCGGGTGGTCTGGACTTCAGGGCAGAGAGGAAGGAAAACCACTGTGAACAGAGAAGAGTCCAGGCTTCATGTCCTAATAGTCCGGGGTCAAGTCCTGCACCGTCTGCAACTTGCTCTGCCTTGTGGGTTTGTCCTGGCTTCAGACTCTCCACTTCCCCTACACAACGCCCCGTCACTAGGGCTGTTTCTAGGGCTCTTGAGGGGGTGGTGTCTCCCCGCGACTGTGCCTGCTCTGGCCTTTGGTCTAAGGACTCCAGGAGATGGCTCAGTGAAGCTCACAGAGTCCTTTCTGTCCTGTGGCATGACTGGGCCCCTCAAGAACAAAGTGTGCAGAGGGGCTGGGCTGTGGTCCTCAGGCAGCAGCACTGAGGTGGGACTGACACTAGGACACAGGCTCTGCGGTACACAGCAAGGGTGAGCAGGACGAACAAGAACAGGAACAGAGGGGTCATGGTGTCCCAGAGTGACCCGGTATGTGCAGGGAGGTGACAGCAAAGGCTCCGCGGGGAGTCTGCACTGGGGTCGTGTGTGCTTCCAGCTCTCAGGCCTGGCCTGGCAAACAGCAGGCACCTAGTCAGTGCTGTGTGAATGAATGAGCTGAGCACCACTGGGCACACAAGGGCCAGGCGCAAGTGGTAACAGGTTCGCAACAGAGCTGCTAGAGGCAGCAGCATCGCGGCCTCTGGACATCACCCCTGTGACTGACACCTAGCACAGTCTGTTCCACTTGCTCCCAGGCAAGAACCCTCAGGTCACTTAGGGCAGAAGTACCACTCCAAGGCGAAGCCATTAATGAACTGCTCAGGACCCACCGATGATCGCAATTCAGGGCCTTGTTCGTGGGCCCTGCTCCCTGTGAGAGCTCGTTGCTAACGAGTGAGAACCTGAGATGCAGCCTTACATTTCACAACCACCTGGAAGCCTGTCAGCTCATGCCCTCATGAAGGGAGCAGGCAGGCAAAGGCCAATGCAGGCGCCACAGCCTGCGCCTCTCAACACTAACCGCGAGTCAGGCCAGCTGACCCCAGGTCTGAGCCTGGCGCGAAGGACGGAGCCTCTGTCCCTTAGCCAAGGGGCACCTGAAGACAAACAATGTCTCAGAGTCCATGCTGAGCAGGAAGACCTGAAGAGCGGCCCGGAGCCCACTCAGAGGCCTGGTTCTGTGGGGGACAGAGAGGATGGGTGATAGGGCAGTGTTGTTTGACCCCCAGGAACTTCGTTTCAAGAAGCAAGTAGGGAGCAGTCTGGCCCTCTGCACATCCATTTGAATGCCCCGGTGACAGGGCAGGACTCTACCAATATACTAAGGCAAAGCCCTGTGCCAGGTGCTGGCACAGAGACGGTGTCAATGAGTTTCTGTGAGTCAAGGGCTCCTCAGTGAATCTGTAAGCTGAGGAGTGTGTCGTCAGGGCTTCACCATGCCCCCAACCAAACCCCTTGTTCCAAGACACATCCTCTGTGAACACGGGAGCCCTCTGGCCGGTTCTGAGCACTGAGACACTCCCCTGACGCTGAGACCCAACACAGGGGACAGGGTTGGACTTCGAGCTTGCCCACAGTTCTCAGGGTGGGTTTCCGCCCTGCTTGGCAAACTCATTCGTTACTAGAAGAGCTCATGTGACGCCCCTCTGTGGTCTTAGCTGCTGACCTGATGCCTCTTTCTCTATTCTTGAACTGACCCGTCAGACTTCCTGGAGGCCAGAGGTGACTGTGCCCAGGAGTCAACGTCCCGGGTTGCTGAGCTATGTCTCTACCACCCATGTTGGTGGTAGGAAGTCGCTTACACTGACTTCTTCTAGCCAGGGCCCTCCCGATCATGAAGAGGATGGCTCCCCATGTGCCATATTCTTTCATAAAGGACTCCTTTCAAGTCGGATTAACTGGATTTGGGGCTCACCATCTTGCAATAAGGACAAAGCTGAACTTCAGGCTAATAGAACTGGGGCCCTTTTCAGCTTTCATCTCCGTCTGATAGCACTTTCCACTGAAATCCTCAGAGGTGCAATCTTATTGTCTGATCCATCAGTTTATTCTCCCACATGGTTGATTATTTCCTCCTGAGTTCCGTCGTTTTGAATTGCCAGCTCATCTCCAGTGAGAATTCATCTATGTGAATTCCTTACCTCCACCCCCAGCCTCATGATCAGTCTGTCCTGCAGGGGACCGGAAAAGATGTGCCTCTATTATAAAGAACTCAGGAACCTTTGGCAGACCTTAGCCTCATTCTCCCTGCTACAAGCATGTCCAGTGAAGGCGACAAGAAAAGAGGACATAGGTTCTGCTCCATGTAGTTCGAATGAGGGGTTTGGGTGGTCAGAGGACAGGGGAAAGTCCAAGCTGAGGGGGAGGCTGGCACACTCACGCTTCCTGGAGCCCAGCTTGAGCTCTTCCACGCGGTACACAGAGAGCCGGTCCACACCCCCGCACAGGGAGCCCTTCTCCCCTTTGCACTCATGGTTACACTCCTGAGGCCTGACTCTCATCACCGGGAGCCGGTTCCCGCAGTAGCACTCCGCTCCGGCCTCCAAACCCGCGTAGATGTAGGACCTGCAGGGAGAGCGAGGCCTGGGGTGAGT